>CM070746.1:7996713-8249213 GCA_036346245.1 Bonia amplexicaulis | reverse complement strand
AGAAATCCGAGTTTTGGCGAATTCGACCGAAAATGATTTCCATGGATCAAACCGCACTGCCAAGCACAAAGCTTTTTAACTATCTTAGCACAAAGCTTGTCCTCGAGCTAGCTTCCCTGGCGATGTGACATCTTAACACTGACAGATGCAACATAGGGCCATTTGACAAATGGATCCAAAATTCGCTTAAAATTTAAAAAACATACAATCAATCAAACCATAGTTCACAAACATGAAGCATTCACTAATTAAGTCATTTTAAACTCCACCAGGAAAGCAAAAGAAGCACCAATCACTCAAAGACCAGCTGGCCATGGTGCCTGAAGTATCTCCCATACTTGATCTCCCTCCACCTCCACCTTCTCCCCTCACACCCTCGCCGTCTTCTTCACGAATCTGACTCTTTCATGGATTTCTCGATATGATATGATAAATGGATTCCTAGCGCTTCAGCCCTTTTCATCGGTTTTTGAGCCATAGGTTTGAACATCCAAAGTTCAAATTTTGAATCCAAAATTGTCTGATTTTCATGGGTTCTAGAAACGGATCGAATACAATCAATAGTCTCAATATGAAACGGATACGCAATATTCTCGAAACTTTTTAATACGAATATTCCAAATCGATAGTTCTCGAATGAATCTAAATTTTCGAACTAGGATTTGCTTACCATATCCGTGTTTTCTGATGCGAATATCTGATAAAACAATTATCTAACCTTCACACTAATCATAACCTTTTAATGATGTCAAATCGAACCGGTGGATAAATGAGCAAGGCTCGGATGTCACTGCCTTAGTGATGCACTACGTTATTTGATATCCCTCTAATATCTTATTTTATTCTTTGAAAATGTCTTGGTATTGATTAACAAATGTAACTTCCGTTGAATCCCCCTTTTATATTTCGATGTTATTCACAGTATCCCCGATCTTATATCATTATGTAGGATCATGTTTATGATCAAGACATGTATGGTTAATGATCATATTTCGTGGATCATAGATATATGGATATTAAATTAATAATGTGAATATATGTTAAAGAACATTGTATTGGATTGACCTACCATGAGAGTATGAGACACTACAAAAATTATTATATTCTTAAGTGTTATCAATTGGCCTCATACATAGTGTATGTTAGGATCTCTAGACCTGAGATCATCATAGTTTTCTACATATGTAATAGTTTAATTAGGGAGTGCCAAACACTACTCCTAATTGTGTGATCATAAAAGTAGCTTTCATGTTTACTATGAAACATACGAAAGAATGTGAGCGATCAAGATAGAATTTGTCCCTCCTATATAGTGGGAAAGATATTTCTGAGCTCCCCAATGTGGTTGGATTAAGAAAGTTTATGACAGTGCTGAATGTGGTTAATGATTCAATGACAACCTGAGTAATCTACTACATGTTCGAGTGGAGGATCGAGCTATCAAAGAATGTCACACTTCTCGTCTTGAGTTCGATCTGGTATCATGAGGAACAATACCTCACGATATAAGCACTATAGGTTCCCCAAATGATCTTTATGATATTTGCGGATTGTCTGCTAGGACTGCTACTAACTTATGGACCGAAAAGGAGTTTATAGGCTATGGCCGAATGTACATAAACCTACTGGATTAAACACTTAACGAGTTGGGACGATAATGGTTCGAATGATAGACTCCGAGTAGGATACGATCTTTACTCATACTGGATAAGGATCCACTCGGAGGTTCTCCGAGTGGGATATAATTTCTACTCATATTAGATAAGGATCTGATCAGAGGTTCTTCGAGTTGGATATCATCTCTAATCATATTAGATGAGGATCCAATTGAAGGCTATTAAGAGGATATAGGGCTGGAAGGTATCCGAGACACACCTATCAAAACCCGGTCACCACCTCTCAAACCCCAGCTGTATCTCGATACAAGTATCTCCCATACTTGATCTCCTCTCCACCTCCACCTTCTCCCCTCACTCCACGGACACCCCTCGCCGTCTTCTTCTTCCCGCGGCCTCACCACCTCCCAGTCCCCCCAGAGCCCCTTCTGCTCCACGCGGCCGCCCTTCACCAGCACGACGCGCCGCAGCGCCACGCACGCCTTCATGGCGTACCTCACGAGGTACTCCTGCCTCCGCGTCCGCTCGAACCCGGCCACCACCAGCTCCTCCAGGTGGCGGTGACGGAACCTGGACGGCTCCCACTCGATGTCATAGTTGAGCGGCTCCCAGTCCGGCGTGTCCTCGCTGCGGGCGATGTGTAGGTGGAGGACCTCGAGCGACGGCGCGGCCTCCAGGAGGAGGCACGGCCACGAGACGTCCCAGGTGGAAGGTATGTCAGCCACCAGCAGCCTCCGCAGGCAGGAAAACGACGTCGCGCCGGCGCTCCCCGTGGTGATCCACCGGTGGGAGCCGGTGAGCCGGACGGCGAGGTCCGTCATGGCCGCCGGGCTGCCCCCCAGTAGCCACTCGAGCGTGTAGTCGTACATGAACCAGCCGTCGCTGTAGCTGAGGGAGAAGTTGAGGTTCACGTGCGCGAGGCGCGGGACGTGGCCGAAGGTCAGCTCGACGGGGCGGCCGCTGCACGCGAGGCGCTCCAGCGAGGGGACCGCGAGCAGCTGGATCAGAAGGAACGAGCACCTGTCCACGACGAGCTCCCTGAGCTCCGACGCCGGCGCGTCCACGACCATGGTGTTGTGATTGTTGTCGCCGAGGCAGCGCCTTAGGTGCACGGAGTGCAACCGCGGGCACCCGGTGAACACGCTCTCGTAGACCGCCGTGGGAGTCGGCCGGCGGATGTCCTGCAGGACGAGCTCGGTGAGCGCGCCATACTCGTGCAGCGGCGGGAGGAGGCCGCCCCCGAGCGTCATTTTGCGGATGCCCTGCATGGACTTGCCGTCGAGGCACTCGTGAGGGAAGCGGTAGGCGACCTCCCGGTGGCGCCACGCCGGTTTGACGACAGCCTCGAGGTCCTCCACGCCCCACCAGGTGACCGCCGTGGCGATCAGGCGGTCGACGTAGACGGGGTCGTCCGGGTCGAAGAACTCGAGCCGAAGCCTCTTGGCGCGCCGGGGAGCGCTGCCGTCGTCGTCCGCTTCCAAGAAGCTGTTGATCGCGTCCGTGTACCTGGCCATGGCGCGGCGCTCGTATCCCTCGATGGCGTCGTCGAGGGCAGGGTTCTTGTGGCGTAGGGCGAGGGACTCGTGGTACGCCGGCGGGAGTATGTCGGTGACCCTGAAGTCGAGGGCGCGGAGATGGCGGGGGAGGCGCGCCCAGCTCCGGGCGAGGACGGCGGTCGCGAGCGCGGAGCGGGTGTCGAGGCGATTCAGGATGACGAGGAGGACGTCGTCGGGCAGCGCGCTGAGGTGGCCCTTGCCGCCGTCCACGCGCCGCCCCCGGTGGCGAGGCGAGAGCGTGGCCATGGGAGACTTGGATAGAGGCAAGACCGCAAGAGGACGGCAATTGGACTTTTTATTGCTTACGGATCCAGTGGGAATCGAAACCGATCTAAGCCGTTTCAGATTAGGCAATTCTGAAGAAAGATTGGGAGCTCATATTAGGAGAAAACTCAAGTGCGTTTTTTGGTTAAGAATACTCGGATTTCTCACCTTCCGATCTTCGTCAACATTCATGTTTCCATGACGGCGACAGTCTCTCCAACGACAAATTCTTAGGAGTTAGTGCTTAGGTTTGCCCGATTTAGGGTTTAGGTTTACTAGAATCTCCGGCTATAGAGTGAGCAGGGGTGTGGCAGATCGGCCGTGGGGCGGCACCACCAGCTGGGGATGTCGGCGACGAGTTGGATGGTGAGGGGCAAGTAGATCTAGTTAGACTAGTAGAGGGGTGCCCGGCTCTAGCAATGGTGGCGTCGTCAAAGTTGGAAGGGCGGTGGTTGGAGGTAATATGCGAGGACCAGGACGATGGGGCGGCGGCATGGGGAGAATGAGCGGCGGTGGGCAGAGTTTTAGGAGAGGGCAAAGAGAGGAGGAATTTATATGGTTAATGGTTGGGCAGCGACGTTAGGTAGACTTTGACGAGAGGACAGAGAGGGGAGAGAATTTTTACGATTGAGGGAGGGATGCGATCTAAATTAAGGCTTAAAATTCGAGTACTTTTTAATAAAAAATACTCAGGTTTTGTCTATGCATTTGTAAGGAGGATGAGTCCACATGCCGCACGAGTGCACAGAAGGATGGGTTCTTTCGCCTAACCAAACAGATTGCTAATGGAAGCAACATGTGGTTACATGTAAAATTGTTATTCATGTGAACGTATTCCTCAAAGGAAGGAACGTGTGTAGAGCTGTTATTTGCTACGAGTAGTAAACAAAATAAACACGTACTATGTATAGGCTTCTATGCGTGTAAAAAGAGCAGGTAACAGAGAGATGCCGTTTTTGATTTGCTACAAAATGATGGACGAGTCTAAAGTACACGAGGTCATGTAGTTGGTAACAAATAAAGATTTATTTTAGAACCAAAAACATCATAACTCATTGTTCCACAGTTTTCACTCAAAACATGACAGGTTTCCAACTGTTTTCTAGCTAATTAATCTGGGTGATCAGTAGGGGTGGAAAACGGTAACGGATAATTCATTTTATCCAATATTTATATCCGAGAAAACACGAATGTGGTAAGCAAAATCCGTATTCGAAAATGTTCCTATTCATATTCGAGAATATTCGCATCCGTATTTGAGAATATTCGTATTCGCATTCGTATTCGAGAATATTTGTATCCGTATTCGTATTCGAGATTATTCGATTTGTATTCGATCCGTTTCTAAAACCCATGAAAAACTCACACAAATTTTGTGATTCAAAATTTGAATTTAGGCGGTTTAAAAACCGGTAACCAGTCAAAAACCGGTGAAAAATCGGCAAAACCGCTAGGAATCCGTTTTGTTTAGATTATTTTTCATCCAAAAAATATCAGTTGTATATTTGTGTCGATTCAACTACGGCGACTTTAAGCCTCTCCATTGTTCAATAAAACTTCATTTTTCATTCGTAAATTAGATCCACTTATTTCTCTTGCTTGATTCTCGATTGGTTGCAAGGAAGATCAACTGTGTTGGGTACGGTTGGTAACAACAAGGGTGTGGTGTAGCGATTGCAAGATGGACTTGGTCGTTTCGGTCAAATAGCCTTATCATCAACGTCATATCAATTAATCATAGATATCATTCTCATCGGAAGGTCGGGTAAAATCCCCTCATCAGGGGCCTAGGATAGGGAGATGGTAGGGAGGCAAGAGGAAGGAGGAGAAGAAGAGGAGTGCCCCTGGAAGCGATTTTTTTTGCCAAATTGGTGTTGTTTGCCCGCATAATAGCAAAAATGGTACTGTTGTGGTGAATTTGCAGAAATAGCATCTCCACCACACGGTCACCGTGTGGGATGGCGCGCGAGCCGACACGTATACGTTGCCGCGTAGATTAGCCAAAAATGCATGGTGGCCGTGCAGTGGAGCACTATAGCGCCCAAAACTGCATGATCACCATACGGTGAGCATTGTAGCAACTTTTTAGAAAAATCTATTTAAGTGTACTTTTTATAGGATTTTTTAAATATAGCAAATGAACTCTAAAAATTATAAATGTTTTTGTGGAGCCTCTTGACATAGTGTGCTTGCTTGTATAATTTTTCCATAAGTTTATCCATTCTGAATTGTTCTCTAAAATTTTTTAAAATATACTATTTGTAGAAGTTTTTAATATAGAAAATTTGGTCCAAACATTATAAATTTTTTTGAAGGTGCAGTGTACTTGATTTTGTAATTTTTCTATAATTTTATATGTTCTGAAATTATCTTCAAAATTAAGGGTTTAGTTCTCAAAAATTATGATTTTATGTTTTGAAAATTAGGGTTTATGGTTTTATGTAACTTGGAATATGGGAAGTTTAGTACCACATGACTACTCTAGGTAGGAGACACCCATTAAGGGTTTAGGCCCTTGACCTCCTCCTCCGTACATCATCGCCCGTCGTTCTTTGTCCACTAGAAGGAACTTCCATCCCGAGAATTCCATACGGTGCCCTTCGCATCCCATCCCAGGTGGTGGCCTAAACCATTAATAGGTGTCTCCTAAAAATATCTTTTACATAGAGTAGTCATGTGGTACTAAACTTCTCACATTTGAAGTCACCTGAAATCATAAAACCCTAATTTTTGAGACCTAAAATCCTATTTTTTGAGACCTAAACCCTTATTTGTGAGACAAATTCGGAATATATAAAATTTTGAAAAATTACACAATCAAGTACACTGTGTAAGAATCCTTCAAATAAATTTATAATGTTTGGACTTCATTTGTCACTGTGTAAGTATACTTAAATAAATTTTAGAGAAAAAAATTCAGAATGGATAAATTTATGGATCAGCACGATGAATCGTGTGAGCTTTATACTTCATTGCGTATTGGTTCAGCACGATGAATCAGCGGTAAATATTCGTTTGGTTGGTAGACGACGCAGTAAAGATGTTTGGCTGGCTGCATGAGTTCTGATCGTACAAGTTGCATGAGTTCTGACCGTACAAGTTGCATGAGTTCTGACCGTACAAGTTGAGTTGGTGTTTGGTTGATAGTACGCATGGTGCATGTGAAACATGTATGCTACAAGATCAAAACAGAAAACACCGTGATAACTATTACACCGTAGTAATCCCGGTGCACCAAATTGACGCTGGTAATCTTGTACGCTTGATTCTCACTTCCTTCTCGGTCTGTCCCACTCGTACCAGTAGGGTGGAAATGAGCCAAGCCAGTTCAAGCCAGGCTCATCCAAGCTTGATTGAGCATGCGGCTTGACTCAGCTCATTAAGTAAATGAGCTAGAAGGTCTACTCGGCTCGGCTTGCATGAAGGCTCAAGCCGGCTCGTGGGCTCGTGAGCCGGCTTGGTATGGTACTGATCAAAGACCATACTTGTGACTCTGAGCATTTATATAAGCTTCTTTTATATTTATTTCAGGCCATCTTTACTGAATGGAAGTATGGAACATTAAACCAACATAACATTGTATGGCAAATTGGCAAGCAAAAATTTTCCAGTGTGCCAAACAAATTATTGACAAGATTACAAATGTTTGCAACGAAAACCACATATGAATCTACTGAACATTGATCTATAACACGGATTCCTTTGCAACAATGCAAATTAACTATACACAGTGGCATTCACATCAAAACCATGAAGCAAATAGCCAACAGTGTTGTTCACATTGAAAACATCATGCAACTGTTCGCATTGAGTGATTTCATTGCAACTCACCTTGAGATAGAAATCAGTTAAGAAAGCGAGGAAAAGAACCTACTACTACGAAGAACTACCATCATTTACGGACATTGCCGTTACAAAAAAATCTTGTGTCATTCATAGATCAACAACCATTGCTCAGGAAAGACTAATTAATAGAATATAAGATAACAGTAACAAATAAAGATTTATTTTAGAACCAAACACATCATAACTCATTGTTCCACAGTTTTCACTCAAAACATGACATGTTTCCAACTGTTTTCTAGCTAATTAATCTGGTTGATCAGTAGGGGTGGAAAACGGTAACGGATAATTCGTTTTATCTAATATTCGTATCTGAGAAAACACGAATGTGGTAAGCAAAATCCGTATTCGAAAATATTCCTATTCGTATTTGAGAATATTCGTATCCGTATTTGAGAATATTCGTATTCGCATTCGTATTCGAGAATATTTGTATCCGTATTCATATTCGAGACTATTCCATTTGTATTCGATCCGTTTCTAAAACCCATGAAAAACTCACACAAATTTTGTGATCAAAATTTGAATTTAGGCGGTTTAAAAACCGGTAACCAGTCAAAAACCGGTGAAAAATCGGCAAAACCTCTAGGAATTCGTTTTATCCGATATTCGTATCCGAGAAAACGCGAATGTGACAAGCAAAATCCATATTCGAAAATATCCGTATTCGTATTCGAGAATATTCGAATTCGTATTTGTTTTAAAAATATGGATTCGTATTTGTATTTGAGACTATTCAATTGTATTCGATTCGTTTCCACCCCTAGTGATCAGAGCTAAAACTCTCAGAAAAAGATCAGGCTGGTTTCATGCCAGTTTCTGGCTCAATTGATTTGGGCGGTCAAGGCTAAAATTTTACTTGGCTACAAACTCCACAAAAGCAATGTGAGTAGAATAATGGTAGTCACCAAGCAACCTTAGCCGATAGACCTGTAATGGAGATATTGCAATGAGTGAATGAACATGCTGTTGCTTGAATTGCAATTCAATTACAGTAGCAACATACATAGGAGGGTAATAGGTAAAGGAAGTTTTAAGAGTGACCAACTTCACCACATATTGACTCAAAGAACAATTTCACATCTGCCTGAGAGATCTGAAACAAGGATATCAAACAGAACAGAAACATCAGTATAAAGAACATAGAGATGCAGAGTACAATGGTATGGTAGCAAACCTTCTTGTCGATTTTTGTGCAGTAAAGTCGGTTATTTAACCATGTTTCATGCAATAGTTTATCTTGATTGTCTCCACAACTTGATAAATGTATCCTTGAAGCAAACAGTCACTGAACAGTAAGGAGAGCAGATCACCATTTCTGCCAAGCACCAACAGACTAGCCAAACAAAAAAAAAACGCATGCTTACAAGACCCATTCAATTTAACAAAAATAACTACATGTTGGGGAAGTTGGCATTGTTCAAAGTCTTTTGCGTTCTGGCATAAACAAATACACCACTAATCGAATTGAATCATGGGTTCTACACTATCCTCTGAGTTGCTTGCTATGGCGGCTGTGAGCTGAGCAAAGGGTAGAAAGATACCAACAGCAAAGCAATGGCCAAACACCTACTTGAAGCTTCTCCGCAGCTTGCGGATCATTCGGGTTCTTGTTTGGATGAACTTGCCTCCGTCCCCTGCACCATCACTGTTGCTATCAGATCAAAAGTCAGCAAAGAAGCAAGCGGCAAGAGGATATAACAAGTACCTTAATATGATAGGCTTTCTTGCCACCCCTAGGCTGCGGTCCTAAGCATGCGGGGGCTCGGTCGCACGACCAGAGGGGGATTGAGGGAGCGAACCTAGGGTTTTGTTGTTGCTGACATGCTTTCGGCTGTCCTCATTGACCGGCTCGATTGAGCTAACGAGCCACTTGTGAGCGGCTAAGGCTCTGTTCGTTAGTGAATCCAGCTAGGACTGAGGCTTGACTTGCTGGCTGACATTCTGAGCTTAAGCTGAGATGAGCCAAGCCAACTTCGAGTCTAGATGGCTTACGAGCATGGAGCTTTTTTTTTTTTTGAAGTCCTACGTACAAGCAACAAATAAGGTGTGCTACCGGTTATCGTTTGTCAAAGCTCATTTGTTTTTTATTGTCACTGAATCCATTTTTGTTAAGTTGTTGTTGGCCATTTATATATTGTGAAATGATTCGCGTCGTGTGTCCGGAGAGACCACTCCGCGTCGGACGTCTGTCTTACCTGCACGCTTCGTTCACTCCGTGCATCTGTTTTCTCGATTCACAAACTCCCAAACACAGCTGCCTCACAACTCTATCGCCACCCCCTTTCTTCCCATCTCCTCTCCTCGTCGGCCACTGTTCGCTGGAGGAGCAAGCCGACCAGGCTCGCCGCTTCTCATCGCCGTGCACCATTACTAGGATCCTGTCACCCCTGTTGAATCCAAACACGCTGCCGGCTCCGCGAACCCTGGGTCGCCGCAAGACGTCTCCAAGCAGACGGCGGCGGCACCACCCGAACTTACCAGCCTCCTACCATGGCAAGGTTGAGGCTTGGGGAGGAGGAACTCAACAGGTTGACAGCTTTGTTAGACTTGGTGATTTATACATCTTACTGAAACTTTGATTCCCTGCCTTACATTGCTATGTGCTGACGAGCAATTTACAAAATGTTGCTACTGTTACTTTCAAATATTGTGACTGTTATTTTTACCTTGCCCGCCGCCGCCGCACTCGAGGCCTTGCCGCCGCCTGCCATGAGAGGTAGCTGTTGTTTTGTTGCAATATTTTAATTTCATGTGTGTAACAATTAACAACAACTAGTGCAACATCGAGATTTTTATTAAATATTTTTGTTGTATACGGTGATTGAAATTGTTGCATACATGGTTTAAGAGTGTTGCATCATAGCGTCCGATGGAAAAACTCCCATCGGACGTACAAGCACTAGTATAGTCCTTATATATATATATAACAGGGGTATCATGGTGGCCAGACTCTATAATTGAGATTTTCTATCTCGATTGATTTCTTTCAAATTGATGCCTTTCAATTAATAAATATTAATATGTTAATATATTAATATATATATATATATATATATATATATATATATATATATATATATATATATATATATATATATATATATATATATATATATTGCGATTGCAAGAGAGATGCACATACATACCCACCACGTTTGCAGACATAGATTCATAAAAAAATTACTACATATTTTCCACAATAGCAAAAAGGAGTTCATGATCAGAGAGCATTTTCCTCTAAAAAAAGATTAGAGAGATTTTTTTCCCTTGAGAGAGAGCTAAGTTTACTCAACATATATGCACGGCTTGGGGGTGTTCGAGCTCTTACAAGTTGGAAAGGAGGCTAAAATCCGGTGATTCACTTATTTTGGTCGCTTGTTTGATGTCAACAAGGCGTTGACCCGATCCCGTTGTTTGCTAGGACGTCGGGGCCCTGAAGTTGGCGCATAACAGACAAGGCTCCTCTGGTTTGGTTCTCCAGCCTGGGTGATCGGACGGCTGCACTTCAAGGCCGCAGATTTGATCCGACGGCTCCAAATGCGCAAACACGATTCGGTTTACGTGCTCGCTCCCCCCATTCTTTTTAACTTACTACCTGAATGTGTATGCGTTGGTACGAATTAACAAACAAAGTACATTATATATTTATAAAAATTATTTACTTGATTGGCTTAAACCAAATAGAGATAACAACCTCTAGCCATTGACGCAGAAAGCATCTCACAAGTCAACTCACAAGCGATATCGCAAAGCTGGCCATACCGGCAATGCTAGATCTAAAGAGTATTTAACTGCGGAAAATTATATCAATCACAAATAGACTGCATCAGCACATCTTTTCAAAAACCGCCGACCACAATACAACACGACACAACTTTCGCCCGATTGCACACGTTTTCGATTGTCAATGGGATGGCAAGCTCAGATCGATGGTGCTGGCGAGCTGCTGGCCGGCCTGCTCCATGACCGCCACCATACCCTGGCACTCTTGCAGCACCATCTCGTTTAGGCACCCCTTGATCATGGCCAGGAAGAACAGCCAGAACCCCGTCTCGGCCACGAACGCCAGGGTCAGCATCACGGCGACCGTCCGCGGTGGGTGCCACCATTCCGTGTGATGCGCCCACCACATCTCTGCCACGGTGCACGCCCTATGTAGGAGGAAGAACGTAGTGACCTCGTCGCTCAGGGGCCGCCATATGATGCAGTAGAAGATCACCTCGTGCATGAGCCTGGAGATGAGGAACGCTGCTAGGACGCTAGTCGCGTTGCCGAGACATGCGCACACCGGGTGATACATCGACGGCCGAAGGACAGCAGGCACCATGAGGTTTCACCGTCGGCCCCAGAAATCCCGTAGCGACGATGCTAGGTACGGCCGGTCCACCTGGTTCCATCTCCATCCCCAGCATGCTGTGAATCATGGCGTGCTCGGCGAGGAGGAGCTCCAGGGAAAAGTAGATGTGCAGGGTGTATAGGACGAGGAGCTTGTACCGGCTCATCACGTTCTTGAATTATTACGCGTAGATGATAAGGAGGATGATGGCGCTGGATACGAGGATATTTACGGGCGATGGAGTGGAGAGAAAGGAGGAGCAGGCGAGGGTGGGAAGGGAGGGGGGCAAGGCCTACACGTCAGCACCGTGTTTTATGTGAGGAGGGGAGAGAGTGGCAGATGAACCACTGGTGGTGGATCACCATCACTAACTCTTTCTTTTAAATAGTAAAGATTGATTATGATTTAAAGTTTCTCTAAACAAATAAATTGAATAGTTTTTACTATCTTTTCAAAATATTTATCGAAGTAATCTTTTTAAAATAATTTATTGGCATTCGATTCGTTTACATAAACGCTCACGCTAAACCTATAAACCATTAACAACAGCCATGAGACATAGTCCACCTGACTACTTAGGGATGGAAACGGATCAGATACGATTGAATAGTCTCAAATACGAATACGAATTCGAATATTCTCGAATATGAATCGAATATTGTAATGGATATAAATTTAAATTGAATATGTACTTAATTCGGTTGAATACGAATATCCTCCTACAACTTTTATAACAAATCTCAGTAAAACAAATTCTTAGCGGTTTTGCTGGTTTTTCACCTGTTACCGAAACGGTTACCGGTTTCAAACCGCCCAAATTCAAAATTTAAATTACAAAATTCGTCCAAATTGTCCCCATGATTTTTGGTTGGCTGCTGGACTGGGTCGACCGACCGATAAGCATAAGAAATAGATCGAATACGAATCGAATAGTCACAAATACAAATATGCTGAATATGAATACAAATACAAATATTCTCAAAAATAGATATGAATATTCTCAAATACGAATACAAATATTTTTGAATATAAATTTTATTTACTACATTCATATTTTTCTAAGATATAAATATTGTCTCCTACCCCTACGAGCACTCACTGCCGCTCTCTTCCTCAAGCCTTCCTCCACCCACGTGCACGTTGGAGGATCACACTCGCAAATTCCACAGCCCACCCGGGACCAACGCCACGCGCCCACGCCCACGACGGCGACGGAAGGCCGGAGCGCGCCGCGCCGTGGGCCGTAGACCCTCGGGGACCGACCCGGCGGCCCAGATCGCCCGGCGAGATGAACGCCTTCAGGCTCGCCGGCGACATGACGCACCTCATGAGCGTCCTCGTCCTCCTGCTCAAGATCCACACCATCAAGTCCTGCGCCGGTGAGGAACTGATAGCCACCCACCCCCACGCCATCTCGCCCCACATTTCTTCGAACTTTCTGGTGTTTTCCTGTATTGGTTGCTTCCAAGAAAGTTGGGGCCTTGGGGGATCTTGGGCGTGCCTGGTTGGTCGGCGCATTTTGGTCTTGTTCTGGATCTTGGGGAGTATGGTGCAGGGAATGCTGTTTTGTGAGGCCAAATCTTGGTGGTTCTTGGATGGATTTTGAGGTTTGAGGTCTTGTTCTGGTGGGAATTTGAGGAAGGGGGCATATTGGCTGGTTAAGATGTTGTTGACCACATACATGTAGAGATTGGGAGGTGGAGGAAAGGTGTGATCATGGTTGCTCCAGCTCCAGCATTGGTGTTTCAGATGAGCTCATGAGCCTACATTTTTGAAAAAAGAATCGTCGATAATGCAGCTCCTTGGTGGTTAATATTAGAACTTGGTAGCCAGATCCCATCTTGTTTGGGACAAAAGGCTTTGTTGTTGTTGTTGTTGTTGGTAGCCAGATCCTCTCAAAACTGGCAATTGGATGAAAATGCTGTATTCTGGGAGGAAGATGACTTTTCTCAAATCAATGGTACAAGAAGTGGGCTTTATGTATGTTAGTTGCTTGTTGCAACTTCCTAGGTTTATGTGTAGTTACATTGAGCAATACATGGTTCGTGTTCTAGAGCCCTTGTCGTATGCTTACATCCACCTTTTATGTAGCTGTTCTGCATGCAGTACTTGTTAGCGCTTATTGTGCATACTAAAAAGAAATTCATAAACGGCACTTGTGCATGGTATGCATGGAAAAACTTATTATACTGGTTCTTTGGAAATGATGGATCATTGGTTATACTGTTTCATTACAAGGAAGACTGAAAAGTAATTATGTTATCAGTGCCCTACTACAGCTATTTTCTTCTTTCCTAGTTAAATTTTCTAGATATATTTGTCAACAAGGAGCCATGGCTGTAAGAATTTTTCCTGTCAATGACTCCTTTGTTTCTATTCATTACTCGCTAGTTGGACACCATTTAACTGCTTGCGGTTTATGACCATCATGCTTGCAGTTCACATGCAAGAGACCTTAATGCTTTCTCTTAATTACTATGAAGGCTGTATGCCTTTGAAAGATTATTGTAGGGTGTGCGGTCAAACAATTTCAGGGCTATATATTTTGCCAGCACATATAATGGTCACAATTTGGGCATGAATTTGAAAATGAGTGGGTACATCTCGAATATGTGATAGTTATCATTAGTGCAGTAAAAGGAATGCCATGCATGCCTTTGACCATCTATTTTTCTTCTAGGCGTCTGATGATTATTGTTTTGAACAATTATCGTATTGTTTATGCAAGAACTATCATAATTCATGAAATAAGATTCAGTTTTTGCTCATTGTAGGCGTTTCCTTGAAGACACAAGAATTATATACTCTTGTTTTCACCACTCGCTACTTGGACATATTTGTAGACTTTATATCCCTGTACAATACATTCATGAAGCTGATTTTTCTGGGTAGCTCGTTCTCAATTGTTTGGTATATAAGGCGCCACAAGATGGTCCATAGATCATATGATAAGGATCATGATACATTCCGACATCAATTTCTTGTTCTACCATGTCTTCTCTTGGCCTTGCTTATACATGAGGAGTTCACTTTCAGGGAGGTACTTTATCAAACCATCTTTCTTGGTCTTGTAAAAAGCATAAGATTTCAAGCACTAGTTTATATCAAGTGGGAATCGGTATGTTGTCCTTCCGTTTTTTTAATTCTATAAATGATGACCGAGCTTTTTGTGGTTACCTTGATTAGGTGATGTGGACGTTTTCCATTTACCTAGAGGCTGTTGCAATTCTTCCTCAACTTGTACTACTACAGCGTACAAGAAACATTGACAATTTAACTGGGCAATATGTTTTCTTCCTAGGGTAAAATTTAAATTTCAGTACCATTTTCTTTTGTGCAAATAAAACTTGAACTTGTTAGTCATGGTTCATAGGAAGAAGATTTCTTATTGCATCTCTGAAGTGGTTACAACCCCAATTGCTACTGGTTGCCATTGGTAGTACTGGTGATGTGGCCCATATTTCAGCAGTGAACACATAGTGATTGTATGGCATTATTCCTTCTGGGGAAAAAAGTACAACCGCTATATGATTCATGCTGTGTATAATTTTTCTCTAGATATGTGACCACCCACTTGGCCATCTTAACGTTATTCTTCAAGGGTCCTAACTTCAACATGGTCAAGCACTAAGCATTTAGTGTTATTAGGATTATTTGCTTACCCCTTTTTGACGTTAGCTTTTTTTCTTCCATGGATAAGGTATATCCAAAAAACTAGATTACTATAAACATATCAAGCTATGTGCACTATCATGCATTTTGCTCATCTATTTTAATAAAATTGTTGATGTGGGCTATCTTTAAGGATTGTACTAATGGCAAATGTTGTTGAAGTCATGCCAACACAGTCACACAGATGGCTACTGTTTAGAGAAACGGTATCACCGCAGTTATGGTTCCAATAAGACCAAAAAAAAAACCCAAAGCAATCATCGTCGTATCAACGTGTCACTATGGCTCTGTCAGATTGACAAAAAAAATTAGATTCACATAATATCAAATAAAGAAATGCACTAGATAAAGCGGAAGAGCCTGGTCTCTTTGGTCATTAAATTACTACTGAGTTTCTCTTATCAGCTTCTTGGTTACTTTTTATTTGATGGGAAATCAGGGTTCCCTATTCGTGCTTCATGAGTTAGGGCTTGCTAGGACAAGTTCTTGTTGCAACATTTGTATCTTGAAATGATCCTCCTTAGACAAAGCCAGCAAGTTAATTTTTCTTAGTAATAGAGTACAACTTTACACTGTTTACTTTGACCATTGTTTTTCACAATACATATATTGTACGGTTGTCATTTCAAAATTGATATTTGCTTTCCTTTTTTGCATTGCTCGAAAACATGACTATTTCATTTATATATTGACTGTCATGATGCAGTGCATACCGAGCATTCTACATTCTCAACTGGATCTACCGCTACTTCACTGAGCCACACTATGTACATTGGATAAGTATGGCATCTCTGGATTGGGTTGGGTTATTTCTTATTCAATTTATGCCCTTTGAAAAGGTTATAATTTTTCTGTTATTGTTACTTGAGCAGCTTGGATATCTGGATTTGTGCAGACATTATTGTACGCAGATTTCTTCTATTATTATCTCAACAGGTAAAACAACTATTCTGTTCTTAAATTATTCATTTTCATGTTGCACTGCACCTGTACACAATGATGATATCTATGACAAATATTGCAGTTGGAAGAACAATGTGAAGCTCACCCTGCCAGCTTGACCACTCAATTACTCCTTGTAATTGTTTGTGTTATCATCTGAAGTGTGCATGACTTGGCTGCCGAATCCACATTTGTGGTACATCATGCGCTTGAGAAACACAGGAAAATATGTCCTCTTTTCGTACAATGGCCGAGAGGTGTGAGATAGCATTTGTCGAAAGCTGTGTGTGTTTCAATACCAGGAGATTGCATACAGTTTATGTTTAGATTTGAGAAATCTTTATAGAGAATCCACTGTACATTAAATGGACAATTGATGGGTTCTTTTGAGTTATTGGTTTATGGCTTAAATTTTAAATTTTGGTTGTTTGCAAGAGAGTACAGAGAGATATGTGTGCGATTTTGGCTAATATAGATGAAGTCGGGATATTATCTACTATACCTGGGTTCATTAGTGCTTATGGCTTACGGCTTATATACGGATGAACAGTAACGCGCTGTTAAACGGTGTGTTTTTTCAAGACGGGATCTATAGCTAAATTGTAGTACAAACTGTATCGAGTTCAGCTGTACTGACCAAAATCGTATGTGACTATTTCTCTCTGCGTACTGTCTCTCACAAATGGACCAGAATCTAAAAATTATAGTCATAAATCATAAGTCTTAGCCTAAAAGAACACATCCTATAATTCACTTGTAGATTTATTTTAAAAAATACTTTATTTAAAAATTTGTTACTGTAGAAAGTAAGTCGTAGCTCGCTTTGTAGAGGGGGTGAATACTTGGGAAAGACCGCTTGGATGTCAGGAGGACCTTGAACTTTTAAAATCGTGCAATGCCTTTGAGCACGGTCATGAACTGAAAATGTTAGCACTCTTTGTAATAAGATCGCAGGAGTACGCCGTATTATTGTGCAAGACTTAGCAAGCTCGCGACCAATTGATGATGAGTTCAACTCATTCATGTCAATACCGTTTCGGAGATTATACCGGTTTGGATCTTGAAATGATACATTCTGTACCAATCCATACCAGCATACCGTTTCGGATTTAATATAATAATATGAGTATATATATTTATAAGTATATATTTGTTTAATTATATGCACACCAAATATCATTTGTAATATTATTCTAAATATATAGTAGTACTATCAAATATAACATATAGTTCAATATATGGTATTATCAATTCCACCGGTATCGACATGTATTGACTAATATTAAAGGTATGGCCGGTATTGACCGGTATTTGAGCCGGTACAGAATGTAGGGATACTTTGTACCGGTTTAAGGGCCGGTATGGTATATATCGGCCCAATGATAACTTTGGTTAAACTAGTTCAAATCAACTAATAGCTCACGTAATAATGCTACCTTTTATTCGGTCAAATGACATATACCATATAGTTGGAAGAAAAAAATGGATAAACATCTCTGCAAAAGATGGCCAAGACGATTTTGCTACTCTACGAATACGCGTTGCGATGACACACGCTCATTCCGACCACACTGCTTTTGATATGCCACGTAGCCCTCGCCTCACTCCCCGCTGCCTCCGTCTCCCTCTCCGCCTCCGTCTTCCTCCTATGCCCCACTGTCCCCGCCTCCCTCAAAAGTTCCTTTCAACCCGGATCAAAGAACTTTCAACTCAAACTTTCAAGGTTTCAACTCAACAGTTTGAACTTTTCAACAGGAGACATTCAACTTTCAATTCTAAATTTGAAGCTTTTCACACCAAAATCTTGACAAAATTCAACTTTCAACACAAAAAAATCAACCTTCAACTCTAAATTTGAAGAGTTTCAATTCTAAATCTAAAGCTTTTCACACAAAATTCTCAACAAGTTTCAACTTTCAACAGAAAAAAATTGGACTTTCAACTCTAAATTTTTAAGCTTTCACCCAAAAAATCTTTGACAAATTTTAGCTCAAGTTTGCAACTTTCAACTATGAAGTACAAACTTTCAACTCACGGAGGTTGGGCCAGTACACCGCCAAGACGCACGGCAATCGGCGATAGGTGGCGGTGGGCAACGGAGGCCCTAGACCTGGTGGGTTCGCACCTCCACGGATCGTGGGCGGTGGCGACTGCAAGGCGTCGCGTGGTCACAGCTTGTGATGCGATGAGTCGATTGAGGCATGAGAACAGCAAGGCAAGTGGGCGGCGAGGAAGGGGACGGGCGCAAGGTCAAAGCGATAGGAGAGGAGGAGCAATGCAGTCGCGTGCAAGACGATGAAGAAGTGCTGCTGCTCTACTTGGGTTTTTCGATGCGGCGTGGAATAAAGAAGAGGGAAGCAATGATTTCATACTAATTTGAATAAAGTTTTGATGCTAATAAGCTTTATAGAACACCAGACAAACACAGTGCTTTGAGGACAAAAATGTAGAACCGAGAAAATTGAAAACCATGTTCGTATTAGCTTCTAAAAGCTATTTTTCTATAGTAAATGACTTTTCTGTAATACATAGCTTTCAAATAAAGTGTCTTTTTAATACGAGGTCAACTAATCGATTGTAATACACATTGTAGTGACTTCATTTATATCAGCTAAAATCGCACGCGAGTATGCCTCTCTCTATAAACTTCTCTACAAGCTGTTACTCTCTCCAATTCACACAAACAAGTCGTTTTGGACATCGACACGGTCTCCAAAACACAACTTTAACCACTAATTACTATTATAATTTGTAAAACCCAACAAAATTATAATATTATAAAGTATTTTTCGAGCCGAATCTATACATATGATTTTCATGTATCTAATCTAAATGTTTAAAAAGATATCGATATCTAAAGTTTTTAAAATTTGACTGCACGTATTCCAAAACGACTTGTTTTTATGAACTGGATGAAATACCATCTATAAATTAAAGACAAAAGTCAAAACCATGGGCCAGAAATCACAAATCAGAATAGACCGAAAACGAACCAGTTACCGGGTAGTGACCTGCTTCTAGTGAATTTTCAAAATCCAATTTTATGGATCCTTGATTACGGGTTAAATGTCAAAGTGCAATTTATGAAGTTGCCACCCGGACTAACATTGCTTGTTGCAGCTATTGTGCTAGTTGTGGTTGTATCAATATATCTGTACGGTGCTACCACTTCGCGCACGCGTTGCAATGCGCGTGCAGCAATTCCAATAGCATGTGTCAAAACAATGCTGCTGCCGTCCACGCATCAGGCCGTCGACACCCACCATCACCCACACGGATGCTACCAATGTGTCAGTGATATGACGTCAAGATAATCACAGGGATAATTATATTATTTTCTATGTTTACAATTTTTTAAATAATATATTATTTTATCTATTTAATGAATATCTTTCGTATTGATCAATAAGTATATAATTTATTCATAGAGCTAATTATTTATAGTTTGATGTTATTCTAAACTATCATTGATCTTATATCATTGTATCAGACAATTATTATTCATATATCAGCATATGTATTGATTGATCATATTTTACAAATCATAGATACGGAGATATCAAATCAATAATCTGGACACATGTTAGAGAATATGATGTTGGATTGATCCACCTTGAGACATTATTGAGATTGTTATGTTTTACGTATCATCAATTGTTCTCAAGTAATAATGATGTATAATCCTTATATCTGAGATTAACATAGTTTTCTACATATGTGATAGTTCACTTAGGGTTACCAAACAGTACCTATAACTAGTAGTTATAAAGGTAGCCTTTTGTATGCTATGAAACATTCACATGCGGAGGAATGTGACTAGTCGGATATGTGATTTGCCTCTTTACTTAATAGGAGATATATCTCGGTCCCTCGAGAATTTTTAATAATCTATTTTTATTCCAAATTACGATGAATATACTGCGTTTTATTTTTGCGAATAACCATCTGTCGCTCCATGATTGGGCGACATATGGCTAAATCGCCCAAAGTTGGGTGACTAGCCTAAGTTGCTTAGGCGCTAGCCGCTCAACCAGGTTGAGCGACTAGCCCAAGTCGCCTAACAGTTAGGCGATTTAAAATAATATTATTATTATTTTATTAATCCGATAGAAATAATTGTGGGGAATAAATGACAATTTTTGTAGGTAATAAATTTAGCAAATCTTGTTTATATATAGCTATTTTTGAAATAAAGGGTAGACAATGTTGGTCGGTCCACTTGTGATTTTCATATATTCAAAGGTACGAAATTTGTTAGACTCGTAATAACATTTTGTGATTGTCATATGTTATTGTAGTGTGATAAATTTCTAAATAATTTTGTGAGGATGATTGAAGTATCAATGATTCATAAGTAGGAATGTAAATGATATTGCGATGCAACAAAAATTCATACGAAGAACTTTGGATAAATAGTGTAACGATAAGAACACGACAGTTGATCCAACAAGGAGGTTACATGGCACGCAGGCTAACGAATGAAGGACTACATGCATGTCTTTAGATAATTAGAAATGCTTGTGACATATGGACGAAGAGAGTCGAACTACTACGTGGAACATGACCATTTGCCCTTGCAGCTTAGCTCTGCGTGAGAGCTGCAGAGTTGCAAGCTGAGATGGAGGAGAAGAAGAGGCGGAGAGCCTGCACGAGGAGCAGGAGCGCGAGCATGCTAGGCGACGGGAAGCCAAGAGGGTGCGGAAGAGGGCCATCACGGCGGCTAAGGCACAAGGTGAGGAGTACAACGCCGAGCCACGGTGATAAAGAAAGTGCATTGCCATACCAAGAGTGATCGAGGAGTCGACCACATGAAGTTATCCATCACTAGATCAACAAAAAGATTGAACAATCTATGGATGACACGTTTCTCATCTGTAGTTCAATCAGGTATCGTGAGGCAAAAGGAGAATACACAAATAGTCGCTTAGTCCGGCCGGATACGAATTGGTCGTGTAGGTATACCAACCGGTTGTTAGCTAATTGGACATATCATATACTAGTTTGTGAACGGTCATATGTGGTATGGATGGTCATAACCAGTGCAATTGAAGTTATAAACCGATCATGAGTGACTAAGACTTGATTGCGCATCATGTTGCATAAGGTTCGTCGATTTGATCTTTGTGTATATTTGGGGGTCAATATGTCTTGCTAGGTACCGCTACTGACCAGTGATTAGAAGTGTGTTTATGGTTTACAACCAAGTATATATGAACCTACAAGGTCATGCACTTAACGGGTTGGAACAATAAGGGTTCAGATGATAGACTCCGAGTGGGATATGATCTCTACTCGTATTGGATAAGGATTGATCGGAGGCTCTTTGAGTAAGATATGATCTCTACTTATGATGGATAAGGACACGGGCCTGTTCTTTTCCTCTGAAGCTGGCGGCTTTTGGCTTTTGCTACAGTACCTAACTTTTAAACGGAGTATTTTCTCAAAACGGGGCCTACAAGTTAAACGATGTATACGTTTAAAGCCCAACATCTGTACCATCCAAAATCGCAAGTGAGTATCTCTCTCTCCGTAATATGTACCGTAAAAAATCAAAATTCAAAATTTCACCAAAAGTCATAAGCGCGTGATTGCCAAACAGGCCCACAACTATAAGTGTTGTACTTGTGGAGAATGACTACCGTTATTGGACGATCGGCTTTATATAATCGCTTTCCAAAGACGTTGACGATCGATTACTTCTAGTACACCGATGTGTGCTATGTTGAAATGGGTTGTTTCAACTCTTCTTCCGTTGTCTTTACCTGCCTAGTGGTAATGATACATGATATCTTACTCACATGGCTTCCTAATTTACTTGGTAAAATTTTAATTTGCGCTAGTGTAGCCTACTCGTAATCCCAACACCACACACCTACACTACAACCGCCTTGCTACATGCATCCACGGTTGACATCCTTTCCTAAAATAAAAAAATCAAAACTTTCAACTTTTCACTCTAAACAAATTCGAACTTTCAACTCCCCGATCGAACCCCCTTTCAACCGAAATTCACACTTTCACTTTCAAAACAATTGAAATTTCCAAATTCAACTTTCACTTTAAACTTCGGGACTTAAAAACCTTTCAATTCAGATTTGAAACTTTTTATTTCGGGAGTGCAAAATCTTTCCATTCATGAAAATTCAACATAGATTCAATCCCACACAAAGATCCCCAAACTTCAATATCGAGCTAGAGTTTTCACTCACCGATGAGCTCTTCCTTGTTGGTGGTGCGTGTGGAACCCAGCAGGGGGTCGAGGCGTCAATGCCAACCTCCTTAGTTGGTCGCCGTGCATGAAGGCGGCAATGCTGCCCGCCGTGGTTGGGGTGGACTCCCAACGACGGCGCTCACATGTAGGATCTCAACATGGATCCCAACGAGCAATGACGCTTGGGTTTCGATGGAATCCTACAGACACACATGTAGAACCATTTTGTTGGGAAGAGGAAGATAATAATGGCTTGAAAGTGGAAAGTGAGAGATGCCGAGATACAGACACAAATGGGAAGGCAAGTGGCTAACGCGTGCGGCATGCGTCGTGGCCTCGTGGGTAGGCCCCACAGCTTGTCGGAAAGTAAGCGTCTCAATGCGTATCGTGTAACAAAAATCGTATACCCATAATAGTTTGTGAAGTCTCCCAAATGTGTTATTTTCCTTTTCAAGTAACTGACATAGTATCATCTACCTTTTAGTTGCAAAAAACCTTAAAAACCATCATTTCCATTTTTAATTGTGAAAACCTCTATAGTCACCATTACCCTTTCCCAAAAAACCCTACATGGCTAAAAGAACCATGACACCCAACCCAATACACCAACCCAACCGCAGACAACAACTAGCAAGCTCATCAAGACATGCCACCAGGTAAACAAACGTAAAAGAATAACCTATTTGATGGATCGATATCCGCACAAGCTTTTGATAACCCTAGATTAATTACATCCATACTTAACTATCTAAAAAAAGTAAATAGCAAGTTCATCAAGACAACCCGCCAGATAAATACCAAAAATACAATTCAAGCTGTTGTCAAACTCGACTAACATCTGTAAAATAACCCATCAGTTCGAATGATAACCCTGCCAGCCAGCCTAGCACATTGCATGGATCAATATCCACGTCACCATCTGATAACCTTAGATTAATTACATCCATATCCAACCTCTCTACCACCATCTTTTCCTTTCCTTCCTCTACCAGGCAGCTGTCCGGGACACAAAGATTACCATGTGCGGTAAAAGACCCATGTATAGCCGAACACACCAACCCATCACCCTAGGCATAAATGGCAAGTAGTACAATACCTAGATCGGGCCAAGTTTGCTGCCCTGCACGGCACGGTATGAGCCTGAATAGAGCACAATCCGATTAGACTGGGTACAACTGGTTCGAATAAGTTACTGTGTCGTGTTGGCCTATGTGTCGTCCTTCGATCTAAGCACGGTATGAAGAGGGTCGGGCCGTGCTCGACTTGGCCCGGTATACAACCGGTTCGAATAAGTTCTTGTGTCGTGTTGGCCCATGTGTCTGTCCTCCGATCTAAGCACGGTACAAAGAGGGGTCGGGCCGTGCTCGACTTGGCCTGGGTACGCTTAGCCAAGCGGACCATCGATGACCCGTTAATTTTACCATCAGTCGTAAGTAATTTTACTATCGGTCACGTAACTTTACCGCCAAGTCAACCATTTGCGCCGAGAAAATACGATAATCCTAACATAAGTAATTTTCATCAACCGTAAGTAATGTTACTATACTACCACACGAGAGTTACTATACGTGTCGTCTTGCCACGACCCACCGCCAAAGTGACGACCAAACATATATGGGCATGTTCTTTATGGCTTTGGCTTATGGCTTTGGTTGAAATTTTGAATTTTGGTTGTTTATGATAGATATTACGGAGAAAGAGATACTCGCTTGCGATTTTGGTGATGTATGATGTTGGGCTTTTAATATGTATTACAATTAACTTGTAGACCCGTCTTGAGAAAATACTCTATTTGAAAGTTAGGTACTATAGCAAAACTAAAAGTTGTTTTAAAGCCGCAAAAATGACTACTGGGCATGTTCTTTTGGTCGTAACTTATGGCTTTGGTCATGCACTTGTGGTTTTGGGATGTTTGTATGAGAGATTACAGAATGTAAACTCACATGCAATTTTGCCAATATAAATGAAGTCAACAAAGTATGTACTACAATTAACTAGTAGACCCTATCTTAAAAAATATTCTATTTAAAAACTAGTTCTTGTAGAAAAGTTAAAACAACTTTTAAAAGCTAAAAGAACAGGGCTCTATACCTAGTTAGACCAACACGACTTATGTCTTGTTTAATCATATTAAGTCGACTAAGGTGGTGTTCGATTCGACTTATTTTGGTGGCTTATGGTCGAAAACACCGTGGGTGTGAAAAAATCATGGTGACAGGGCTTATTCAACATAATTAAATTTTTAAAATTGAAAATATAAAAATTTGTTAGCCATCACAGACAACGCAAACGAATAAGGGAAAAAAAGAACCGCAAAAAGCTCAAAAATCAAAATTCAGAAAAAATGAAATTATAAATAGTGCAAAATAAACTAAAATTAGAAGCTCGTAGCCGTATTGAGCATGCCTAATAGTATGTACCTTGACCGTCCGGCCGGGCAGGTCTAACAGTACCAACCATCCAGCCAATGCGAAATGCGCGAGGAAAACGAGTTGGTGAACCTTGAATGGCTGGGCTTGTGATGCATGCCATTAAGACCCTGGGTCTGGATCCGTGACAAGATGCAAGGGTAGAGAGAAACAAGAGATAGAGAGGAAAGAGATTTGAGCCGAGGAGAGAGAGCACGCGGCACGAAGCCCCACAGGTAACGGCCCCAACAGCCCACCTGCCCCTCGTGCCCACCTCCCGATTTGTTTTTTCCTTTTTCTTTCTTTCTTTTTTTTTTTTGGCCCCCTGATCTCGTCCTCGCCTCGGTTTCTTGGACTACAAATGCGGCGCAGGCGGAGCGCACCCCGAGCGGCGGAATAGCGTAGACAGCGGCGGAGTGCTTTTGTCTCTGTCTCGTCGTGTCCACTCGAGTCAAAGGCAGGCAGGGCCCGAGGGGGACGGAGGGAGGGACCCGTTGCAACGGCTAGTCGCGGCCGGCCTTCCGGGGCCGATGGACCCGTACCGCGGCGCCGGCGATGGCGACGACCAAATGTGCGTGCGGGGTGCGGGTTCTTGCGGTTTCTTGGAGGGTTTGCGGCTGTGTCGATTTGGGGGTTTTGCTTGGGTCTTGAAACCACCATGGGCATGGCAGATTGGAAACTGCTGGGCGGAGTGGTGATTCCGGTGGTTCTGGGCTCATGTTGGCGATGTAAGGATGCAGAGATCTTGCCATGGTAGCGATTCGGTGTGTCGATCCGGTAGATTGGGTGATCGGTGGGATGGTTTTTATGCGTTTGCCATGTTGAAGTTGTTCTTGTTTGCTGATTGGGGTCTTCTTGTTGCAATGATGCGTATTTGATTCTCCGGGCTGTTGATTTTGATGAAATCGGGATACTGGGTGGACGCAAGCGTATATATAGAACCTACACGAATAATTTTATTGCTTTTCGTTTGTGTGACTGAAGTTGTACCCTCTCTCAATTGTGCACAGAACCGAATACTATCTACAATTCTCCAACTATTTCAGCGTATTGCATTAGTTGAATCCATACCTGATTTTGTAATGCTTACTGCAGTCTGTGGGATTGGCAAGCGGGAGAGCATTGCGAACCTAATGATGCAAGTAATGGTACTTTGCTCAAATCCATAACGAAAATCCATGCCACAAACCCTAGAGTTTCTGTTTGGACTTAAAATTTCATTATTTTTTTTTTCACAACAGATGTTACTAAATTCGTATGGGATTGCCTCAATCAAGATGATGATGAGCTACTGGGATTGCTGGGAAATCAAACTCCTCTGAGAGACTGCCGTGATTTTGGCAGTGGCTTCTTTGATATTGGCGGTAGGAAGTGTCTTCTTCTGAGAATTATCAATTGATATTATCGTTGAATGATTTGCTTAAAGGAGGGATTACTTGTGTCAGATATCACCTGCAAGGAGACCCTGGACCTGGAGGAATCCCGGGAATCAAAGCGGAGGCGCATGTTGGAGTACCCTTCTGAGTCTAATAGATCAGAAGTAAGAAATCAGGAAATAGGTTCTACTTTGGTTACACCTGAGGTGGTTCACTAGCACCAAGTTATGTTCTAAGTTAGTGTTCTGTGCTGTTCTTTACAGTATCGCTTCTTTTGCTGATTTATGTCTCAGATAACAGAGATTTCGTTGCTTTGCACTGATGAACCACATAGCTTAAATTGGGATGTGCAGCCCAATTCAAATAATTTAGGTTTGTCTTTTCACCACATATGTTTGACAACTGCCTGCTGTTGTGCCTTTACTATTAGCTAATTGAAAACTTCAGCATCAGATACAATAAATTCCTTGTCAAATGGAGCACCCTACCAGCCGTCAGATAGTCATTTGGAAATTTGCTCCGATGAAACTCCGATGTACTTCAGGCCTGATCAAATGTTAGTTCCTCTCTAGTTCCATTGAAACCACTTTATTTAATTAATTGTTATTTGTCAATCATGAGTCATGACATGTGTAGCTTGGATTCGTTGTAGGCCTTGTAGCCAGGAGAGCATTATATATATTGATGGTGAAACTGGTGTTTCAGGTCAGTGCAAAGCACATTTTCTATAACATCTTAAAGCCAAATTTTCATTTGTTTTTCACGTTTTCCATTCTATGCATGGTTTTCCCACATCATCAGTATTTGTCTGATAGACTAGTTTAGGTACCACCGATGGAAAGTGGGTGCCGGGGTAATACGGTTATTCACGATGGAGGGACGGGTTTCTTGTACTCATACGGCCGCAAGAGGGGCTTACATGCAGGTGGATTTAACCCTCGCGGTGAAACCTCGGTGGTGGTGTCTAACTAGACTAGAGTAAGGTAAAGGCTTTGTGATAAATTATCCGGGTCTCATGCCTAAGGAAGCATGTTGGCTATTAAGATGACTTATCTCTTGTGGGTAAAGTGTACAACCTCCGCAGTGTGTAAACTATTCGAATAGCCGTGCCTACTGGTCAAGGCGGGCAAGGAATGCATTCACATGGTAGATCTTGGGTTTTGGTTTTAAAATAAAATTTTGGAAACCAGGAGTGGTTGGAACTTCCGGAGTTGTCTGGCGATGTAGCCACAGTGGGTGGTGTAACCTGTTTTTCTTAAACCCCGCAAGGTAGCCAGCGTGGGGTGGTGTAACCCGTTTTCTTAAAACCTCAGCGGTGTAGCGGTGTGGGTGGTGTAACCCGTTTTCTTAAAACCTTGGCGGTTGGAGCGTTGATCTAGTGATGGTGGTTGTAACCTTCACTATATTATTATTGATAGTTTTGTTAAAACAATTACTTTATTAAATTAATGCCTTCAAAAATATTTAATGGTATTTGAAATAAAATATGGCTTTGTGCAAAGAACCATATAACCCTCCTTTGTTAAGCCCCGCATCTATTGCATTTTCCCAAGACTTATGAGTACTTTATGTACTCACACGTTGCACTCAAAAATAATAACCGGAGAGGAATATGAAGCTCAAGAAGAAAACTTCAACTACGGAGCGTATGGATCCGATGAAGGCTTCTAGGAGTTCTAGGTTGCGCTCCCCGTCAATTGCACTGTGCGTATTGATGGGTCTTCATCCGCCGATTTATTTTGCTTCACGTGTGTTGTTTTTTGTTTTGTGTGTGTGAGGTCTTGAAACCTCGGTTGTAATAAACAAGCCTTTTAGTGCTGTACTCTCTATTATTGTAATAAAGCGTTGTTGGTTATGTAATCATCACCTTGTTTGTTGTGTGCACTAGCTTTGATCTGGGACTAGTCTTTGATACATAGAGGACCGGATTTGGAAATCCGGTCCCGAGCGGAGATAATATCGTGAGCCAATTGGATATGAGGACGTAACCTAGTTAGAATGGTCGTTAGTAGAAGAGCTTCAAAATTTATTTTATAAAATAAAAAAAATATTAACAATGTGCTATCCTCATCTTTTTCTTCTTTCTGTCCTTACCTTCGTCATATTATTCTTCCTTCTCTATCTGCTTATTCACCTTTTGGAATTAGATCTACTTTCCTCTGTAATTTCTATAGTTGGCTCAATGAAGTTGCGTCTGAGAAGCACCTGAAGAAGCGCGTCATCATGAAGGAACGAGGAATAGTTCTTTAGTGGTAGTGCCCAAGTAAAGTGCTACGATTTTAGAACGCTTATATACTACTTGTTTGCGTGCTAGATGCATTGTACCAAGTCTTTGTATACTTGTAGTACAGTCATCCTTAAAAACTATTTTAATTTCAAGCTAAGTTTTGTCTAAGCTGGTGTTTAGTCGTTCCCCTAATCTCTTATCTATGCTACTTCCCTCTTACCTTGTGCTAACCTGCCATTAAACAAAGGTAAGTTCCAATTCTTTCACTGCAATCTAAGTTTAGAAAATAATTGAGGACCCAGATATAGGGAAGACAACAAACTTATGGAAAGTACTCTTGTCGGGAAAGCTACCTTAATCAGTAGATGTCAAGTTAGGTAATTTGGAGAATTTTTGCTAGCGTGATATATTTGGGTTGTAGAATTGGCAAGATTGGATAATATTCGAGATGATTGAGATAAAAAGGTATATTTGTGGATACTGATTGATTTTAAATAAATCTAAAGAGTGTTATCTTTGTGGATTGATTAGAGAATAAGTACAAAGTTGAACTTGGAGGAGCTAATTAGATCTTGGGAATTAAATTTTGCCGTGTTGATCACAGGGATAATTATATTATTTTCTATGTTTACAATTTTTAAATAATATATTATTTTATCTATTTAATGAATATCTTTCGTATTGATCAATAAGTATATAATTTATTCATAGAGCTAATTATTTATAGTTTGATGTTATTCTAAACTATCATTGATCTTATATCATTGTATCAGACAATTATTATTCATATATCAGCATATGTATTGATTGATCATATTTTACAAATCATAGATACGGAGATATCAAATCAATAATCTGGACACATGTTAGAGAATATGATGTTGGATTGATCCACCTTGAGACATTATTGAGATTGTTATGTTTTACGTATCATCAATTGTTCTCAAGTAATAATGATGTATAATCCTTATATCTGAGATTAACATAGTTTTCTACATATGTGATAGTTCACTTAGGGTTACCAAACAGTACCTATAACTAGTAGTTATAAAGGTAGCCTTTTGTATGCTATGAAACATTCACATGCGGAGGAATGTGACTAGTCGGATATGTGATTTGCCTCTTTTACTTAATAGGAGATATATCTCTGGTCCCTCGAGAATTTTTTAATAATCTATTTTTTATTCCAAATTACAGTAATATACCTGCGTTTTATTTTTTGCAGTAATAACCATCTGTCGCTCCATGATTGGGCGACATATGGCTAAATCGCCCAAAGTTGGGTGACTAGCCTGTTGTTAGCGCTAGCCAGCTCAACCGTGTTGAGCGACTAGCCCAAGTCGCCTAACAGTTAGGCGATTTAAAATAATATTATTATTATTTTATTAATCCGATAGAAATAATTGTGGGGAATAAATGACAATTTTTGTAGGTAATAAATTTAGCAAATCTTGTTTATATATAGCTATTTTTTGAAATAAAAGGGTAGACAATGTTGGTCGGTCCACTTGTGATTTTCATATATTCTGAAGGGTACGAAATTTGTTAGACTCGTAATAACATTTTGTGATTGTCATATGTTATTGTAGTGTGATAAATTTCTAAATAATTTTTGTGAGGATGATTGAAGTATCAATGATTCATAAGTAGGAATGTAAATGATATTGCGATGCAACAAAAAATTCATACACGAAGAACTTTGGATAAATAGTGTAACGATAAGAACACGACAGTTGATCCAACAAGGAGGTTACATGGCACGCAGGCTAACGAATGAAGGACTACATGCATGTCTTTAGATAATTAGAAATGCTTGTGACATATGGACGAAGAGAGTCGAACTACTACGTGGAACATGACCATTTGCCCTTGCAGCTTAGCTCGCGTGAGAGCTGCAGAGTTGCAAGCTGAGATGGAGGAGAAGAAGAGGCGGGAGAGCCTGCACGAGGAGCAGGAGCGCGAGCATGCTAGGCGACGGGAAGCCAAGAGGGTGCGGAAGAGGGCCATCACGGCGAAAGCTAAGGCACAAGGTGAGGAGTACAACGCCGAGCCACGAGTGATAAAGAAAGTGCATTGCCATACCAAGAGTGATCGAGGAGTCGACCACATGAAGTTATCCATCACTAGATCAACAAAAAGATTGAACAATCTATGGATGACACGTTTCTCATCTGTAGTTCAATCAGGTATCGTGAGGCAAAAGGAGAATACACAAATAGTCGCTTAGTCCGACCAGATACGAATTGGTCGTGTAGGTATACCAACTGGTTGTTAGCTAATTGGACATATCATATACTAGTTTGTGAACTGGTCATATGTGGTATGGACTGGTCATAACCAGGTACGAATTGAAGTTATAAACTGATCATGAGTGACTAAGACTTGATTGCAGATCATGTTGCATAAGGTTCGTCCAGTTTGATCTTTGTGTATATTTGGGGGTCAATATGTCTTGCTAGGTACCGCTACTGACCAGTGATTAGAAGTGTGTTTATGGTTTACAACCAAGTATATATGAACCTACAAGGTCATGCACTTAACGGGTTGGAACAATAAGGGTTCAGATGATAGACTCCGAGTGGGATATGATCTCTACTCGTATTGGATAAGGATTCGGTCGGAGGCTCTTTGAGTAAGATATGATCTCTACTTATGATGGATAAGGACACAGGGCCTGTTCTTTTCCTCTGAAGTAGGGCTTTTGGCTTTTGCTACAGTACCTAACTTTTAAACGGAGTATTTTCTCAAAACGGGGCCTACAAGTTAAACGATGTATACGTTTAAAGCCCAACATCTGTACCATCCAAAATCGCAAGTGAGTATCTCTCTCTCCGTAATATGTACCGTAAACAGTCAAAATTCAAAAATTTCAGCCAAAAGTCATAAGCCGCAGCAGTTGCCAAACAGGCCCACAACTATAAGTGTTGTACTTGTGGAGAATGACTACCGTTATTGGACGATCGGCTTTATATAATCGCTTTCCAAAGACGTTGGACGATCGATTACTTCTAGTACACCGATGTGTGCTATGTTGAAATGGGTTGTTTCAACTCTTCTTCCGTTGTACTGCCTGTCTAGTGGTAATGATACATGATATCTTACTCACATGGCTTCCTAATTTACTTGGTAAAAATTTTAATTTGCGCTAGTGTAGCCTACTCGTAATCCCAACACCACACACCTACACTACAACTGCCCTTGCTACATGCATCCACGGTTGACATCCTTTCCCTAAAATAAAAAAAATCAAAACTTTCAACTTTTCACTCTAAACAAATTCAGAACTTTCAACTCCCCCGATCGAACCCCCCTTTCAACTGAAATTCACACTTTCACTTTCAAAACAATTGAAATTTCCAAATTCAACTTTCACTTTAAACTTCTGGGACTTAAAAAAACCTTTCAATTCAGATTTGAAACTTTTTTATTTCGGGAGTGCAAAATCTTTCCATTCATGAAAATTCAACATAGATTCAATCCCACACAAAAGATCCCCAAACTTCAATATCGGAGCTAGAGTTTTCACTCACCGATGAGCTCTTCCTTGTTGGTGGTGCCGCTGTGGAACCCAGCAGGGGGGTCAGGAGGCGTCAATGCCAACCTCCTTAGTTGGCTGCTCGTGCATGAAGGCGGCAATGCTGCCCCGCCCAGGGTTGGGGTGGACTCCCAACGACGGCGCTCACATGTAGGATCTCAACATGGATCCCAACGAGCAATGACGCTTGGGTTTCGATGGAATCCTACAGCAGCACACATGTAGAACCATTTTGTTGGGAAGAGGAAGATAATAATGGCTTGAAAGTGGAAAGTGAGAGATGCCGAGATACAGACACAAATGGGAAGGCAAGTGGCTAACGCGTGCGGCATGCGTCGTGGCCTCGTGGGTAGGCCCCACAGCGCTTGTCGAAAAGTAAGCGTCTCAATGCGTATGCGTGTAACAGCAAAATCGTATACCCATAATAGTTTGTGAAGTCTCCCAAATGTGTTATTTTCCTTTTCAAGTAACTGACATAGTATCATCTACCTTTTAGTTGCAAAAAACCTTAAAACCCATCATTTCCATTTTTAATTGTGAAAACCTCTATAGTCACCATTACCCTTTCCCAAAAAACCCTACATGGCTAAAAGAACCATGACACCCAACCCAATACACCAACCCAACCGCAGACAACAACTAGCAAGCTCATCAAGACATGCCACCAGGTAAACAAACGTAAAAGAATAACCTATTTGATGGATCGATATCCACACAAGCTTTTGATAACCCTAGATTAATTACATCCATACTTAACTATCTAAAAAAAGTAAATAGCAAGTTCATCAAGACAACCCGCCAGATAAATACCAAAAATACAATTCAAGCCGTTGTCAACTCGGCTAACATCTATAAAATAACCCATCAGTTCGAATGATATCCCTGCCAGCCAGCCTAGCACATTGCATGGATCAATATCCACATCACCATCTGATAACCTTAGATTAATTACATCCATATCCAACCTCTCTACCACCCATCTTCTCCTTTCCTTCCTCTACCAGGCAGCTGTCCGGGACACAAAGATTACCATGTGCCGTAAAAGACCCATGTCTAGCCGAACACACCAACCCATCACCCTAGGCATAAAATGGCAAGTAGTACAATACCTAGACCAGGCCAAGTTTGCTGCCCTGCACGGCACGGCATGAACCTGAATAGAGCACGATCCGATTAGACTAGATACAACTGGTTCGAATAAGTTACTGTGTCGTGTTGGCCTATGTGTCTGTCCTTCGATCTAAGCACGGTATGAAGAGGGGTCGGGCCGTGCTCGACTTGGCCTGGGTATACAACTGGTTCGAATAAGTTACTGTGTCGTGTTGGCCCATGTGTCTGTCCTCCGATCTAAGCACGGTACAAAGAGGGGTCGGGCCGTGCTCGACTTGGCCTGGGTACGCTTAGCCAAGCGGACCATCGATGACCTGTTAATTTTACCATCAGTCGTAAGTAATTTTACTATCAGTCACACGTAACTTTACTGCCAAGTCAACCATTTGCGCTCAGAAAAGTACAGTAATCCTAACATAAGTAATTTTACTGTCAACCGTAAGTAATGTTACTATACTACCACACGAGAGTTACTATACGTGTCGTGCCGGGCCAGCCCACCCTGCCAAAGTGACGACCAAACATATATGGGCATGTTCTTTATGGCTTTGGCTTATGGCTTTTGGTTGAAATTTTGAATTTTGGTTGTTTATGATAGATATTACGGAGAAAGAGATACTCGCTTGCGATTTTGGCTGGTACAGATGTTGGGCTTTTAATATGTATTACAATTAACTTGTAGACCCCGTCTTGAGAAAATACTCTATTTGAAAGTTAGGTACTATAGCAAAAACTAAAAGTTGTTTTTAGAAGCCGCAAAGAACAGACTCTGGGCATGTTCTTTTTGGCTGTGGCTTATGGCTTTTGGCTGCGGCTTGTGGTTTTTGGGATGTTTGTATGAGAGATTACAGAGTAACAGAAACTCACATGCAATTTTTGCCAATATAAATGAAGTCAACAAAGTATGTACTACAATTAACTAGTAGACCCTATCTTAAAAAAATATTCTATTTAAAAACTAGTTACTGTAGAAAAGTTAAAACAACTTTTAAAAGCTAAAAAGAACAGGGGCTCTATACCTAGTTAGACCAACACAGCTTATGTACTGTTTAATCATATTAAGTCAGACTAAGGTGGTGTTCAGTTCGGCTTATTTTTGGTGGCTTATGGTCGAAAACACCAGAATGGTGAAAAAATCATCAGAGTGACGGAGGCTTATTCAACATAATTAAATTTTTAAAATTGAAAATATAAAAATTTGTTAGCCCATCATGCATAACGCAAACGAATAAGGGAAAAAAAGAACCGCAAAAAGCTCAAAAATCAAAATTCAGAAAAAATGAAATTATAAATAGTGCAAAAATAAACTAAAAATTAGAAGCTCAAGCCGTATTGAGCATGCCTAATAGTATGTACCTTGACCGTCCGGCCGGGCAGGTCTAACAGTACCAACCATCCAGCCAATGCGAAATGCGCGAGGAAAACGAGTTGGTGAACCTTGAATGGCTGGGCTTGTGATGCATGCCATTAAGACCCTGGGTCTGGATCCGTGACAAGATGCAAGGGTAGAGAGAGAAACAAGAGATAGAGAGGAAAGAGATTTGAGCCGAGGAGAGGAGAGCACGCGGCACGAAGCCCCACAGGTAACGGCCCCAACAGCCCACCTGCCCCTCGTGCCCACCTCCCGATTTGTTTTTTCCTTTTTCTTTCTTTCTTTTTTTTTTGGCCCCCTGATCTCGTCCTCGCCTCGGTTTCTTGGACTACAAATGCGGCGCAGGCGGAGCGCACCCCGAGCGGCGGAATAGCGTAGACAGCGGCGGAGTGCTTTTGTCTCTGTCTCGTCGTGTCCACTCGAGTCAAAGGCAGGCAGGGCCCGAGGGGGACGGAGGGAGGGACCCGTTGCAACGGCTAGTCGCGGCCGGCCTTCCGGGGCCGATGGACCCGTACCGCGGCGCCGGCGATGGCGACGACCAAATGTGCGTGCGGGGGGTGCGGGTTCTTGCGGTTTCTTGGAGGGTTTGCGGCTGTGTCGATTTGGGGGGGTTTTTGCTTGGGTCTTGAAACCACCATGGGCATGGCAGATTGGAAACTGCTGGGCGGAGTGGTGATTCCGGTGGTTCTGGGCTCATGTTGGCGATGTAAGGATGCAGAGATCTTGCCATGGTAGCGATTCGGTGTGTCGATCCGGTAGATTGGGTGATCGGTGGGATTGGTTTTTATGCGTTTGCCATGTTGAAGTTGTTCTTGTTTGCTGATTGGGGTCTTCTTGTTGCAATGATGCGTATTTGATTCTCCGGGCTGTTGATTTTGATGAAATCGGATACTGGGTGGACGCAAGCGTATATATAGAACCTACACGAATAATTTTATTGCTTTTCTTTTGTGTGACTGAAGTTGTACCCTGTCTCAATTGTGCACAGAACCGAATACTGTCTACAATTCTCCAACTATTTCAGCGTATTGCATTAGTTGAAACCATACCTGATTTTGTAATGCTTACTGCAGTCTGTGGGATTGGCAAGCGGGAGAGCATTGCGAACCTAATGATGCAAGTAATGGTACTTTGCTCAAATCCATAACGAAAATCCATGCTACAAACCCTAGAGTTTCTGTTTGGACTTAAAATTTCATTATTATTTTTTCACAACAGATGTTACTAAATTCGTATGGGATTGCCTCAATCAAGATGATGATGAGCTACTGGGATTGCTGGGAAATCAAACTCCTCTGAGAGACTGCCGTGATTTTGGCAGTGGCTTCTTTGATATTGGCGGTAGGAAGTGTCTTCTTCTGAGAATTATCAATTGATATTATCGTTGAATGATTTGCTTAAAGGGAGGGATTACTTGTGTCAGATATCACCTGCAAGGAGACCCTGGACCTGGAGGAATCCCGGGAATCAAAGCGGAGGCGCATGTTGGAGTACCCTTCTGAGTCTAATAGATCAGAAGTAAGAAATCAGGAAATAGGTTCTACTTTGGTCACACCTGAGGTGGTTCACTAGCACCAAGTTATGTTCTAAGTTAGTGTTCTGTGCTGTTCTTTACAGTATCGCTTCTTTTGCTGATTTATGTCTCAGATAACAGAGATTTCGTTGCTTTGCACTGATGAACCACATAGCTTAAATTGGGATGTGCAGCCCAATTCAAATAATTTAGGTTTGTCTTTTCACCACATATGTTTGACAACTGCCTGCTGTTGTGCCTTTACTATTAGCTAATTGAAAACTTCAGCATCAGATACAATAAATTCCTTGTCAAATGGAGCACCTTACCAGCCGTCAGATAGTCATTTGGAAATTTGCTCCGATGAAACTCCGATGTACTTCAGGCCTGATCAAATGTTAGTTCCTCTCTAGTTCCATTGAAACCACTTTATTTAATTAATTGTTATTTGTCAATCATGAGTCATGACATGTGTAGCTTGGATTCGTTGTAGGCCTTGTAGCCAGGAGAGCATTATATATATTGATGGTGAAACTGGTGTTTCAGGTCAGTGCAAAGCACATTTTCTATAACATCTTAAAGCCAAATTTTCATTTGTTTTTCACGTTTTCCATTCTATGCATGGTTTTCCCACATCATCAGTATTTGTCCCCATGTCCCTTGCGAGATATCTGTAAAGAAAATTTTGTCCCCAATTTTCTTTCTATACTACTACATATTTGCAATTGTTGCACTTGCTATAATACTTGGCAGCCATATAGTTTGAATACCTTGATGAAGCCAAGAGTTTGTAGCTTTGGTGAGCGACTTACATGTTCTTTCTATCTACCACAGGAACAAGTGAAATCGCATCAGTGACAGAAAGTTCTGTGATGCAGGAGACTAAGAAGCTTTCTACACTCAAAGTCTCTAAAGGTATTTCAGTTTGACAGTGTCTTATTATGCATCAAGATATCTTACTTGGAGCACACTTGAGCTTCTAAGTTTATCTATGTTGATCATTTGGCTCTGCTGCCCTACTAGGAGGAAGCTCACTAATTAACGTGAAGCAAACTTTAACTACAACTGTGGCATACCCCTTCACCCTCATCAAACCATCTTGGGAGGAAGGGGATGTAACTCTGAAGGATATAAATAGGCGAATCCGTGCTCCTCCGAAGAAGCCGCTGGAGATCCTGGGAACTTCAGCTTTCTCTGGCAAGCCAGTCATTGGCAAGACAAGAATCAGAACAGAAGGGGGGAAAGGCAGCATCACAATACTAAGAACAAAGGGCTGAGAATGCCACAACTCATTTACTGGCCATTCCCTGGATTGCTTTCAGCATTTTGGTCTTTTTGTGCAGGCCTCTATAGCTTTCCAATTCTTTTTGACTCAATTTTGTGCCTTGCTGTTGAGGATTACTGTAGATGGCTAACTGTTTCTTCAAAGACTCAGCATTTGTCTGGTGTATTTCAGTGGCATGCGGCTAATGATATATATGAAAATTTCAGTTCACAAATCAGCGTTTTCTAGTGTATTCACTTCTCTTTGATGTTGTTCGGATGATCTACATCCTTAATAGCTAAAGATAACTGCACATCAATCATCATGGTCAAGTCCTGAAAATTGTTCTAGTTATGGTCTTTTGGCCTGGGTAACTTGGCTAAACTGCAAATATTCACATGATAATAGTCCAGCCAATCCTGACAAATATTCTGTGAAGGAACCTCTCCCTTGTGTAGTTGTATGTGGTTGGTTTCTTGCATGTTAGATCTCGGGTATCAGAAGATACAGTGAGTGCCATGATCCACAGAAACCTGTATAAGTGATTTTACATTACAAATGATATATAGTGTCTTTTACTAAAAGCACTCCTGTTTTCCCCCTAGTTTGTTCTCATATTGAATTGATCTTTGAGTCAAGAGTTAGATTTCAGTGTAAATCCATGGGAAAATTTTGAGAAAACCTAGAGCTCTAGTCATCCTACATCTAGAGGAGCATTTAAATAGGTTGAACAATTGCCATTGGTCAATCAAAATGATCATGGCTCCCTGGCATTGGCCCCATTTTGATGGTGTTATTTGATCCTGCAAAGATAGCCTATGTGGTTAATTAATTTATGTTGGTGGGTTCATTCGCAGCTTCCTAATTCTTGGAATTAGGCAGCCACTTTTCTTGCTAGGCTGCCAGAGGGATCTGGGAGGTTTGGGAGTCGGCAATCTCAAGAAAATTTTGGGAGGACGGTGATATTAAGATGACCGTGGTGCCAATGGACCGCATGCATAAGGTGCCCGGGACGAAGGCCTGTAGGTGGAGGTGAGGTGCCTGGGACGAAGGCACATCGGGCATTCGGGTCATGGCAAGGAGCATATCCATAAGGTCATGCAATCTGTGGTGAAGTTAGGAACAAAATTAAGAACGAGCTAAGTTAGATTATCACAAATATAGTATTTTACTGTAATTCAAATTTATATATGAATAGAAAAGAAATAAAGCAAAAAAAAGGAATAGAAGAAAGTATCTTAGTAATAGAAAGTGCATCTCGAAAATATATAAATATGCTTCCAGTGAGTAGAGATCAATCGTCGCATATTAAAAATAGTAAAATTAGTGATACCATAACTAATTGTAAATGATCATGAATATTCAAGAAAAATATAACATACCACTAGCACGCAAAATTAAATGCAAATTCATAGCTTGCGAAATAGTTATGTAAAATTCGTTTCTCTATTATATTAAATCTATCAACAAAATGTAACACACTAGTTCTGATCAGAACATATAAATCTCTAGGTTTCAGCTAAGAAATTACCTCTAAGAATTCAAGTTGGGCAATGTCAATGATACATATAATTTCTGAAATTATACAAATACAAGAACTCAATATAATCTCTAGGCTCTAGCTAAGAAATTACTTCTCTGGCTCGGTCTCAGCCAGTCGCCACTCATTAGTGGGCTTCTCAAGTGGTCGGGCTCTCGGGGCGGTAGTCGGTTGGTGACAAAAAGCGACTCCCCAACCGCAGGTGACAAGCCCCCGGTAGTAGTAGGCCAGTTCACTCTACCTCCCCTCGCGAGTCCTCATCTCTTGCTTTGCTCGCCACGACCCAGCCCCCGCGACGCGTTGCCCAGACGCACATGCCACGCCTCAGGGCTTAGTCGCCAGCGCCAGGGCGCCGCCATAGCTCTACCACCGTCGCCACGTCGTTGAGATCTACTCAGCACCTCGGCCCGTCGACCGCTGCCTAGATCTACTCGGCCGACGTGGTGCCGCCAAATCTGCTTGGCCATCGACAGTCGAGCCACCGGGATTTGCTAGGGCCGCTAGGCATCGCCATATGCCTAGATGCGTGTAGGTCCTCTCTGCCTTCCTCTCGTCTCCCGTGCATGTGTGTCTGCACCCTGTAGGTCTATGCTATGTTCCTGTGGCGGGGAGGAGGGGTCGGTGGATGAACTCATCTCCCTAGCAGTGTTGGGCCGTCCCATCTTTAGGGGGAGGTTTGGGGTGGGCTGAGTATAGGCTGAAGCCTTACGAAGTCTACCTGGTGGTTCCACCCCTACATGCAATGGTTTATAAATACCAATGTTCAAGAAGGCGCTAGGCGCTAGGCGGGCGGTGAGGTGGGGCCTAGCGCTTAGGGGGCTAAGGGGGCCTAGGCGGGTAATAAAAAATGAGGATAATGATAAAGATAAACAATCATATATATATGTATTTGATGTTTAAATGAGGAAAATTGTTACCTTAAGCAACAATAATAGCTCTCTATCCATTGATGTAAATACTTGATGTATAATTGTAAAACCTGCACATTAATCAATGTATGAGTTTTTTGGTATTGAATAACTATTGTGCATTTGTGCTTCAAACTTGTAAATTGAAACTAATAAAAGAAATGATAGCAATATAATAAGACATACATAAATGAACTAAGAAGTTCATAACAAAACACACATAAGCATTTTTCTCAAATCTCAAATTCACGCAATTAAACACACATAAAGTGATAAACATAGTTCTTCTCACAAATTACAAACAAACAACATAGTTAAGGTAGCAAGTAGCAAGCATGATAATGTGAATATTAGAATATGTGATGATGAAATGAGTCAATCTTCATCCTCTTGTCCATAATCTTTGGTTGGCACCACTTCATCTTGGTCGGATTCAAATTCAACATTTTGAAGATCCTCATTGACCTCTTCTTCTTCGGATTCGGAATCGAAATCATCTTCATGAAGCTCTCTCACTCTAGTGCTTCTACGAGGTTGCATGGTTTCATTAGCTCCCATCGCCTCATCAATTAGATTCCATGAAAGACTTGTTTCGGGATCAACATCATCATCCCCCCTTCAATCATCCACCCTTGAGCATTAGTAGCATGTGAAGCTAGAAGGACATCAATGTTCTTCGTGTTACTCTTTTCTTTTTTGTTCAATAATCTCGCATTGAATTGAACATAAACTAGATTATTGAGACGATGAGCATCTAGTTTATTTCTTTTCTTTGTATGTACCTACAAGTTACATAGTGAAGTTTAGTGCTATACTTTCTTGACTACTTGAGTTAAAATATGTATTTTTTAATAGCAAGAGTAGAAAGATACCATGTCAAAAGTGCTCCAATTTCTTTCACATCCCGATGCACTTGAGGTCAAAGAGAGGATTCTTATGGCTAATCTTTGCAAGTGGGAACATGACATCCATACTTGACCACCAATTAGCTACATAATAGTAAGAATGAAAGATGAGTTATTAATAGCTAATAGTAAGAATTAAGAAGTAAGAACAAGTTTACTATACCGAATAAAATCTCTTTTGACATCCAAGTCAAGGGGTTTTCCAAATGTCTCTTTTATCCTTGAATAAATCAAAATCAACATTGAGTACTTGATCCATTGCTTCATCATCACCATGATAAAATATTTCAACACATTCAATAAACCCATCCATAATATCTTGTTCCAAAAAAAATAGATCGATCACAATAGCTATAATATGGATTTAATAGATATGCTGTCAAATGCAATGAAGAATCAAGTCTTCCCTTCATCTTTCCATCAATAGCATTAATGATTAGGTTGTAATTGCTCTCCGAATTATTCAAGGCCTCTTTGATTTGCTTCTTTGCCTCTAAAATTTCTCCATAAAGAAAGGTCATAGATGGACCATCCCCATCAACCATACGAAGAACCTTCACTAACGGCTCAAAAACCTTCAAGCAATGTAACATAACATGTTAGCAAATTGAAAAAAAATCAAATACATAACATGTTAACATAATGGCAAAACGTGTTCACACCATACCTTTAAAGCATTGTTCACACCATTCCAAAATGCTCTACTAATAAGTGTTGCGGTTGCCGCCTTTGCTTTTTTTAGTGTGGCCAGATTCTTCCCATTCCTTACTAAGTGCCATCGCCCTTAGTTCGGTCTTCTTTTCAATTAAACTTTGCAACGTAAGAAAGGACGAAGCAAATCTAGTCACCCCCGGCCTTATTATATCTCTTTTCTTTGTATGTTTTCTCATCAATGCCAAGGTCTTGTGGTGTGAGTAGATAAAAACTGTCAATGCTTTTGCTTGTTTAAACGTCTTCTTGTACTTTGGCATATTACCAATTCCTTGTAGCATAAGGTTGATGGTGTGAGTTGCACAAGAACTCCAAAAGATATTTGGTCTTTTAGCCTTCATTAATTCCTTTGCTCCCATGTTATTTGAAGCATTGTCCGTTACTATTTGAACCACATTTTGAGGACCAATAGTCTCAATGCATCCATCCACATACTCAAAGATATACTCACTTGTGTGCGCATCTACCGACGCCTCCTTTGATCCTATGAAACTTGTCCCTAAATTGCAATGAACACATAAGTTCATGATGCTTCTTCTCTTTGATCCGTCCATGCGTTGGTCATGAGGAGCACCAGTCATGGCTCTTTCTTCTTCATGTGCTTTCAACAACTCATTAGTTCTTAAAACTTCCTCTTTCAATAACGGCTCCCGAACATCGTATTGAGAGGGACCTCCAAAGCCCGGGCCAAAGCGACCTACGGCCTCCAACATTTGTTTGAATTCATCGTTATTGATGGCATTGAAAGGAACACCTAAAGAGTAAAGAGCAAATGTACAAGCCACAAGGTAATTAGGTAAGGTTAGCAAAGAATGAATTAATGGCATACATAATAATAACTAATAAGAATAAAATGAATGATAATTACGATCTTTACCGGAAACATAAAGCCATCTTGCAACATATTGCTTCACTTTGTGATGTCTCTCTTTCCAAATTGTTTCTGTAATTTTTTGTTGCCTCTTCAACTCTTGCGTGCTCAAATTGCTCTCTTGAGGACCAATCGGATTCACAAATCTATCCATAGGTCCTAAGTTTCTTGGTGTCGATCCTCCTATCTCTTCAAGTTGTTCTTCATTTTCATGACCACCTATTATGCTCACATTTCTCTAACCTCATCTTCTTGCGCTTTCTTGCACTTCTTCTTGTTTTTGCCTCCTCAATAGAATTACGGCACTTTGTTTGGTCTTCTTTTGTAGATTTAGGACATCTTGCAATATTTCCCTGAATATGTGCAATATGTTGCTTGATCCTATAGATGCCTCCGGAAACAACCTTTCCGCACAAGATACATTTCACCTTGTCCAAATTATTTGGGTTCACTAACACCCCATAATCCCACCCTATGTCACCCGACTTTCTCTTGAGACTATCTTCGGCACTCACATCAGGAGCTGACGCGGCGGATGACATCCTAGTTTATAATATATACATGTTTATGAGTTTATCTATAATTCTATATACAAATTAGTGCATTATTCAAAAAATAAAGAAGTGTTAGTGAACAAATAATGAAATAATTAGTACTAGTACCTAATTTTATCATACCGCCATCGCCGAAAGTGTCGACCGAGTGACCGATGCAATGATGCTCAACAGCTCGGTTGATCAAGACGTGTCGACGCCGAGCCTAAGATCGGGCAAGAAATCCTCGGCGTCAGCGGACGGATCCCCTCCCTCGGCAGTCGGCAGATCCCCCTTAGCCTAGATCCTCCTTCGCTAGAGATCCGTCCCTCCTTCAACAATGCGGAGCGGCCCCTCCGAATCCCGTCCCTCCTTGGCTTCAACAGCAGTGAGCGTCTTCAACACCGATCCCAGCCCCCGATCCGGCCGGTGCTCCTCCCAGCTCCCGCCTCCTCCTCCCTCTCCCGCACCGGTCTTCAACAGCGGAGCGGCCGGACCGTCGGAGCAGCCCCCACACCCACAGTGGCGCCGAGCGGTGGAGGCGGCGACGGCGCGGAGGAGGCGGCAATGCACACAACCCTAGCAGTGCATCGTCGACTGACCGTGGATGTGCTACCGTGGAGTGTGGACTGTGGTTTGTCTGTTGTGGTCCTGCTTTGGTCTTTGACCGTGTTCACGCCGTCTTAAGCCGCTTGCCGCCACGCCGCCTCGCCGCCACGCCGCCGCCGCTAGTCGCCCGCCCGCCGCCAGGCGCCGCCACCGCTGGCCGCTTCCTCCCGCCCAACACCCCTAGGCGGCGCCTGGTGGCCGCCAGCTTAGGCGGGCCTAGGTGGCCGCCCCCGCCTTTTAGAACACCGATAAATACTACACCACAATCCATCTTTTCGCCCTAGTGAACCGAACGACAAGATTAAAAGCATCTAGGCCCCTAAAAATTATTTTGGTAATTAATGACAAAAATATAAATATGTGACTAATATGTTTATCGAGTGTTTGAAAGGTTTAGTCCTGGTGACGAATGAAACAACCTGGAGATGCTTGCAAAAGGTTAACAAGAAGATTAATATGGTGCAAGACAAAGGTATCAATAGCCTAAGTTTTTGTTTTTACCAATTTTTGGAGATTTGGTGGAAGACCGGATTATATGCTAGATGTCATACTATTAGGAGGAATCATGACTAGTAGCTTGACAGCATATTCTTGTGGCATTGGATCAACTAAGGATTATGCGTGCACTTAGAATTTAAATTGAATGCTAACTATGTATTCACAGAAAAATGCGGCAATACCGGAGGTTATTTGGAGCTTAAACATGTAGATGAAGCATTCATTGATCCACATTGGGTGAATGCCATACATAATAATTAAACAACTTCATCTGTAATGATATATGGACACTAGTGGAAAGACCCAAAGATCACAATATAATTGGCACCAAGTAGGTCTTTAGAAACAAATAAGATGAGAGTGCTACGGAATAAGACAAGATTGGTTGCTCAAAGCTGCACTCAAGTTGATTAGATTTTTGTGAAACTTTCACTTCTGTAGCTAGATTAGAATCCATTCATATCTTGCTTACATTTATATCATGTTTTGATATCCAGTTATTTCAAATGGATGTGAAAAATGCTTTTCTAAATGGTAAAATTATCAAACTTATGTTTGTTGAGCAACCTCCCAGTTTTGAGGATCAGAAAAGTACTAATCATGTGTATAAGCCTTCTAAGGCACTCTATGGTCTCAAACAGGTTCCTAGAGTATGATATGAGCGACTTAGAGATTTCCTACTCTTACAAGGTTGAAAATTGGGAAGGTTAACACCACTCTATTCACAAAGATTATTGATGATGATTTCTTTGTATGTCAAATTTATATTGATGATATTATATTTGGGTCTACTAACCAAGACTTTTGCAAAGAATTTAGTGAGATGATGTCTAGAAAGTTTGAGAAGTCCATGATTAGAGAGCTTAGCTACTTCCTTGGACTTTAAATTATGTAACTCAATGATGTGATATTTGTGAGCCAAACTAGGTACATGAAGGATTTACTCAAAAGATTTGGCATGGAGGATGTAAGACCCATCAAGACTCCCATGGCTGCCAGTGGTCACCTCGACTTTAATGAGGAAGGTAAACTGATAGATTTAATACTTTATAGTTCCATAATTGTTAGCTTGCTTTATCTTACCACATGTAGGCCTGATATCATGTTTGGTGGTTGTATGTATGCATGTTTTCAAGCATTTCCAAAAGAGTACCACTTAATGTCCATAAAGAGAATTCTTAAATATTTCAAACATTCCTCTTGCATTAGCATTAGATATCCTAAAGGCGCTAACTTTAATTTAATTGGATATATCGATTCCGATCATGCGGGTTGCAAAGTGGATAGAAAAAACAACTCTGGTAGTTATCAACTACTAGGTAGATCTCTAGTTTCATAGTTCTCAAGAAATAAAATTATGTTGCCCTATAAACGCTGAAGTCGAGTATATCTTCATGGGTAGTTGTTGTGCTCAATTATTATGGATGATGAAAACATTGATGGATTATGGAATTGATTTTAAAAGTATGACTCTTTGTGTGTGATAATGATAGTATCGTGAAGGTTGCAAATAACCCAGCCCATCCCTAAAGAACTAAACATATATATATATATAGTAAAAATATTGAGTGCTATTAGGTGTCCGGACACCTCAATCCACAGACGTCCGATCGCGCACGCTTAGCCAGGCGGAGAATTTACGATTAACGGGTTGGTCATATTTTCGACCCGTGACCGCAGCAAAAAGGAATCTCTGTCACTCTTGGATTTCATTCTCCCCCGATCTCGCCTCATTCCCCAAATCGCGCGGCCAGCCCGCCTGGCTCCCAACACCGTCGCCTCCATGAAGAGGAGGCGACGGCGCCGGCGGCCGGGAGGGATATCGTCGACCCAAGGGTGGCGGCCAAGAAGCGTCGCCCGAGGAGGTAGCGGCGGTGATTTTGGCGTCTGGATCCAGCCGAGAAACCATCGGGAGAGCGGATCCGGAAGGTGGCGGCGGCCCAAAGGTGGCAGCGTCCCAGGAAGAGCTCATATCTGGCAAGTATGAGGCCGATGACGACCGAAGATGTCCGACCACAAGTGAGGGCGGCGGCGGTCTCGCCTCAACCCGATTCACACCACCGCGGTGCCTCAGCCACCACAACTTCCTACCGCCGCCACCCATATCGTTTGTATTTCAACCATTTTAGATTTTCCGGATTTTGTCAGTTTGTTTCCTGAATTAAGGGTCGATCGATGTTTTATTCCCATATATACGGAATGATGATTCTTGTCGTGGTTATAGCATTGTGAAGAGTTGTTTCCATGTATAGTAATGGAAATTATACCGTAGTTTGCATGTTCAACTTTCAATAAATGAGATTCCTTTTTTTTGTAAAAAAAATAAACCGTGTGATGTTCTCTTTCCATTTAAGCGTGATTCCAACATCTCTTTGTTGATTTTGCTATGCTCTGTGTCATATGCTCTCTTCCTCGTTCCAATATTTGCCGATCGTTTCTGGCTCATCAATCCAGATATAGTTTGTCGATCGGTGCTATCTGCTTGGGTTCTGCTTCATCATCCTGTATGTTAGGGGTGAGATTGTTTAGGTAAAGATTAGCTTCTTGATGTCATCGATGTCAACCTCTTTCATTGGTATTGAGGTGGAGTATATGTTGAAAATAGAGATTGAAAAGTTCTTGTAGGTTCGGATTTTTGTACCATGAGTGACATGAAATACTATGATATGTGATCCTCTGGGTTGTAGTGAGGCAGGCCAGCATACTTGGTTAAATTTTAATATGGATGCTTTGAAATTCGATTGAACTTTATGGGGGTCAAGCAATAGTGTCTCATTAGTAGAATATTGTTGTTTTCTTGAAGAGCGCTGACAGTGCTGTTTTTCTTTCTCATGCCTAAATAGTTAAGTTTCCAATTGTAAACATATGCTATGCAATGGACAGTTAGTTTTCTTTTGTTATCTGGTAAGCTGATCCAATATACCTTGATTATGAATGCTCTGCAATATGCCTTGTATTCATGTATTTCAGAGTGTATAATATATTCTTGTAAATGTGCAGTATATTCTTGCAAATGTATAGTATATTCTTGTAAATGTTAGCTTGATTGACATTGTTTAGGTATGTAATTGTGCCGTCCGTAAGAATTATGCAGCATGGAATGCTCAAATTTGATTGAATTATTATTTTTACATAACTGTTTGTCTCATTAGTTTTTATCCTTCAATTTCGTATTCAGGACAACATAATTTTCTCAAAATGCCGAGGCTACCACCAGGTGCAAGTGCCAGACGAATGGGAAGGCGCATTTCCATGACTGATGGAGTTAGATCTTCAGCATCGAACTCTAATGATGACGACTTCGTGTGCCCACCTACTAGGAACATTACAGGTCAAAAATATGTCACACCTGTATCTAGATGTGTTCCATCTTCTGTTTCATCAATTATTAAGGATTTCAAGGGAGAGAAGGAGCTTTTAGTAAATGAAATGGGTTTTGGGGGTTTGTTGAATATGCCGGAGATTACAACACATAGGGCAATAAGTTATTGGCTACTCTCTAGAGTATCTTGTGATACTCATGCATTACAAGTGGGAGATGGGACTCTTCTTCCATTTTCTGAGCATGATGTTCAGAAGGTTCTTGGGATTCCTTCATCTGGAAAGGACTTAGACCCTCCTAGCAGTGAAGTAATTGCTCAGGTCAAGAGTTTTATATGCACCAGATTGAAGGTTGAAGATTACAAGCATGTCAACAGAGCTGTCTTGGAGGATGTTCTTACAAAAAACCATAGCGGCAGAATGTCTAAGGAAGACAAGGATGCTTTTAAAACAGTTTTTCTAATACTTGTTATGACTAAATTCCTGGCTCCTCAGAAATTTTTGGACAACATTTGTCCTAAATATTTCACTGCCCTCATAAATCCGGACAACATGTCCAGTTATAACTGGTCCGGGTATGTTTTGAATGAGTTACTTGCAGCAGCTGGAGACGTTCAAAAAAAGATTTCAGAGGGCGAAAGATGTGGATATGTGAATGGGTGTGTAATTTTTCTACAGGTAACAAATAACTATGAATCTCAAGCTCAGGAGACTATACCATGTATTGTTCTTTAGTTGTACTAGTAATAATTTGCAATAATGAACAAACTTAAATTCCACACATCTGATTGGTCATGTATTTTATGGGTTCTGGATAAATAATCATAGCATAGATACTGTCTTGTATGATGCCATGTTGCTTTTCTTCTTGGCTGGTTTTCTGAATGTCTGATTGATGTCATTTGGTCAACAGTTCTTGGACAGTAAGTTTCTTTGACGTTGCTGGGTTTGCATCTGCTACTCAAAGCTTCCTGCTGGCAGTTGTTTATAGTTTATTTTTGTCATTTATAAAGTTTTAGCAGATGCAATATGTGATCCTCTGGGTTGTAGTTTGGCAGGCCAGCATACTTGGTAAATTTTTTAAGATGGATGCTTTGAAATTCGATTGAACTCCTTGGGGTCAAGCAATAGTGTTTCCCGCTATTTATGGCAACAGATGGATGTCTGATTGATGTGTACATGGTTGAACTTTCTATGCATTCATATATAACTGTTGAGAGTGCACATGAGATGAATGCTGTGGTGGCTGGAATTATGCAATTTAGAAGGTGAATTGCACTGATCATTTATGGTTTGATTGCCATTTCAGGTTTTCTATCTAGACAACTTGGATTTCGGAAATCTCAGTCTTTCGCATGATGTTTTCCCACGAATTGCTGATTATGATCGTGACAACATTAAGAAAAGGTGCATGATAGACCTTACATTGAAGGATAAATACACGGTTACACAGCTTGGGCGTATGCGTACGTGCATCGATATCATAGAAAAAATAAATACTTATGGCTGCCATTTACTGATTTTTCTATTGCATGACTCTAGGTATGGAAGTCAACATACGCGTTTTTTCCTATGCCGTTCGTCTCCATCAACCATTTAAGATAGTATTTTTTGTTCGATTGAGTTGAAAATTTGTTTGTCATATAACAAATATTACAAAAGAAAAAGGAGGACCACATCACCCTAAAAACTTTTTGTTTGTCATATACCTGTTTTTAACTAGAGCTCTACAATTGACTTGTTATGTACTTACTGTTTAAGCTTACAAAAACTATATCTTGTATTATCAGTGCCCGTTCTCTGATACTTTGCAAATGAGTGCAACAATCATTAACTTGAATCGTCCACTTACCTGATTGGCATCATACGTTACTAATGAAAGTCATCGTAATTTGTTTGTGTTTACACTCCAATGTATATGTTCTACTCGTTAGTCCACTTAATCTTGAAAGACTAAAGCTAGTATGAAATTTTCTTGCCTGCACTTCTGAATAACTCTTGACTGAAACTCTCTTTAGTGTTAAAAGTGTATTATTAATTGTTTATTTCTCCCGTTTGTATAAAATGTTAGTGTATATGTTCACAGTTGATACATAGTTGTACCAATGTTCAACTCGTATAAAAGGATAAGAACGTTAATTCACAAAATCACGTAATGTAGGTATGGCGCGTCACTGGGGCTCGCACAACAACATTGATGAAGGCACAAGATGCGTGATGAAGAATCTTATGGAAAATCACATCAGCACAACCCAAATGTATGGATACATTAGTGTACTTCACAGAGGACCGTCAATGTTACCTTTCACAAGGAAGTACTTCGAAGGTGTCAAACGTGCCATCCGAAAAGATGAGAGTACTGATGATGTCAAGAAGACGCTACAATTTTTTACAGACTTGCAAAGATCAAGCAAAAATTTCTTTTATGCAGTTGATGTTGGGGGTGATGGTAAGATTAAGAACATTTTTTGGTCGCATGCTTGGTCTAGACTTAGTTATGAGCACTTTGGCGACGTAGTGACATTTGACACCACGTATCAAACAAATTTCTATGGAATGCCTTTCGCACCTTTTGTGGGTGTCAACAACCACTTCCAGACCATTATTTTTGGATGTGCACTAATTAGGGAAGAAACTGACGTGGCATTCAAATGGTTGTTTAGAACTTTCTTACAAGCTGTCAACGATAAGCACCCTATTGAAATTCTCACAGGTATATTCTCTAATTAAATTTTCATCAATTTAAGTGGTTTCTAATTACATTTGCATATTGAAATTTCATACTCATTTCCTCTTTTCAACCAGACCAATCTAAGGCTATGGAAAATGCTATAGCGGATGTATTTCCAAATACTGTTCATCGGTGGTGTAAGTGGCATGTTCTTCGGAAGGCGAAACAACATTTGGGAACTATTTACAGCAATAGGTCATCTTTTAAGGATAAATTTCACCGCATTTTGAATCACACAATGACTATAGATGAGTTTGAACGTGGTTGGTTGTCTCTACTCAATAAGTACGACCTGCACAATAACGCATACCTTCAGAAGGTATGGGATGATCGGAGTCGATGGGCGTCGCCTTATTTCAAAGATTTTTCTTCGTAAAGATGTCAACTACACAACGTAGTGAGAGTATGAATCATGTACTCAAACGCTATGTTTCACCATCGTCCACCATGTATAACTTTGTACTACAGTATGAAAAATTTATTGCTGATAGGATTGCAGCCGAGGACAAACAGGAATTCAACACATCACAAGTAAGATTTCATGTTATATGTATTTACGAACTACTAAGGTCAATTAATGAATTTCAAATGATTCATATCCTATTTTTTAATTCTCAAGACAAAAGGTGTACGAGATCTGGTTCTCCAATAGAAAAGAAAGCTGCAAGCATTTACACAAACACAATCTTTGAAAAGTTTAGCTACCAGGTATACATGAGTGCATCTTACATTATTAATGAAATCGAGAGGTTGGCACATATGTTACAGTTCATGTGGACAGTGAATCAAGAGACTCATGGTCTAATTTGTCATTTGAGGTTCATGCAAACAAGGAATGTAATGTGTACGTGTGTGTTTGCAAGCTATTTGAACACATGGGTATATTGTGTTGTCACATAATCAAGGTATGTTATGATTTTACATAAATTCAACCAATTTATGTTGTTAAATACAAATTTTTTAAACAGTAGGTTGCCATTTTCCTTTACAGGTTATGTCTCATGTTGGCTGTATAAGTATTCCAAATAAATATATTCAACTAAGAAATTACCTCTAAGAATTCAAGTTGGGCAATGTCAATGATACATATAATTTACGAAATTATACAAATACAAGAACTCAATATAATCTCTAGGCTCTAGCTAAGAAATTACTTCTCTGGCTCGGTCTCGACCGATCGCCACTCATTAGTGGGCCTCTCAAGTAGTCGGGCTCTCGGGGCGGTAGTCGGTTGGTGACAAAAAGCAACTCCCCAACCGCAGGTGACAAGCCCCCGGTAGTAGTAGGCCAGTTCACTCTACCTCCCCTCACGAGTCCTCATCTCTTGCTTTGCTCGCCAGTCGACCCCAGCTCCCCCCGCGATGCGTTGCCCAGACGCACATGCCACGCCTCAGGGCTTAGTCGCCAGCGCCAGGGCGCCGCCATAGCTCTACCACCGTCGCCACGCCGTTGAGATCTACTCAGCACCTCGGCCCGTCGACCGCTGCCTAGATCTACTCGGCCGACGTGGTGCCGCCAAATCTGCTTGGCCACCGACAGTCGAGCCACCGGGATTTGCTAGGGCCGCTAGGCACCGCCATATGCCTAGATGCGTGTAGGTCCTCTATGCCTTCCTCTCGTCTCCCGTGCATGTGTGTCTGCACCACAGTAGGTCTATCTTTGTGTTCTGTGGGCGGGAGGAGGGTCGGTGGATGAACTCATCTCCCTAGCAGTGTTGGGCCGTCCCATCTTTAGGGGGAGGTTTGAGGTGGGCTGAGGATAGGCTGAAGCCTGACGAAGTCTACCTGGTGGTTCCACCCCTGCATGCAATGGTTTCTAAATACTACACCACAATCCACCTTTTCGCCCTAGTGAACCGAACGACAAGATTAAAAGCATCTAGGCCCCTAAAAATTATTTTGGTAATTAATGACAAAAATATAAATATGGGACTAATATGTTTATCGAGTGTTTGAAAGGTTTAGTCCTGGTGACGAATGAAACAACCTGGAGATGCTTGCAAAAGGTTAACAAGAAGATTAATATGGTGCAAGACAAAGGTATCAATAGCCTAAGTTTTTGTTTTTACCAATTTTTGGAGATTTGGTGGAAGACCGAATTATATGCTAGATGTCATACTATTAGGAGGAATCATGACTAGTAGCTTGACAGCATATTCTTGTGGCATTGGATCAACTAAGGATTATGCGTGCACTTAGAATTTAAATTGAATGCTAACTATGTATTCACAGAAAAATGCGGTAGTACCGGAGGTTATTTGGAGCTTAAACATGTAGATGAAGCATTCGTTGATCCACATTGGGTGAATGCCATACATAATAATTAAACAGCTTCATCTGTAATGATATATGGACACTAGTGGAAAGACCCAAAGATCACAATATAATTGGCACCAAGTAGGTCTTTAGAAACAAATAAGATGAGAGTGCTACGGAATAAGACAAGATTGGTTTCTCAAAGCTGCACTCAAGTTGATTAGATTTTGGTGAAACTTTCACTTCTGTAGCTAGATTAGAATCCATTCATATCTTGCTTACATTTATATCATGTTTTGATATCCAGTTATTTCAAATGGATGTGAAAAATGCTTTTCTAAATGGTAAAATCATCAAACTTATGTTTGTTGAGCAACCTCTCAGTTTTGAGGATCAGAAAAGTACTAATCATGTGTATAAGCTTTCTAAGGCACTCTATGGTCTCAAACAGGTTCCTAGAGTATGATATGAGCGACTTAGAGATTTCCTACTTTTACAAGGTTGAAAATTGGGAAGGTTAACACCACTCTATTCACAAAGATTATTGATGATGATTTCTTTGTATGTCAAATTTATATTGATGATATTATATTTGGGTCTACTAACCAAGACTTTTGTAAAGAATTTGGTGAGATGATGTCTAGAAAGTTTGAGAAGTCCATGATTAGAGAGCTTAGCTACTTCCTTGGACTTTAAATTATGTAACTCAATGATGTGATATTTGTGAGCCAAACTAGGTACATGAAGGATTTACTCAAAAGATTTGGCATGGAGGATGTAAGACCCATCAAGACTCCCATGGTCGCCGCGTCACCTCGACTTTAATGAGGAAGGTAAACGATAGATTTAATACTTTATAGTTCCATAATTGTTAGCTTGCTTTATCTTACCACATGTAGGCACGATATCATGTTTGGTGGTTGTATGTATGCATGTTTTCAAGCATTTCCAAAAGAGTACCACTTAATGTCCATCAAGAGAATTCTTAAATATTTCAAACATTCCTCTTGCATTAGCATTAGATATCCTAAAGGCGCTAACTTTAATTTAATTGGATATACCGATTCCGATCATGCGGGTTGCAAAGTGGATAGAAAAAACAACTCTGGTAGTTATCAACTACTAGGTAGATCTCTAGTTTCATAGTTCTCTAAGAAATAAAATTATGTTGCCCTATAAACTGCTGAAGTTGAGTATATCTTCGTGGGTAGTTGTTGTGCTCAATTATTATGGATGATGAAAACATTGATGGATTATGGAATTGATTTTAAAAGTATGACTCTTTGTGTGTGATAATGATAGTATCGTGAAGGTTGCAAATAACCCGACCATCCCTAAAGAACTAAACATATATATATATATATATATATATATATATATATATATATATATATATATATATATGTAGTAAAATATTGAGTACTATTAGGTGTCCGGACACCTCAATCCACAGACGTCCGATCGCGCACGCTCAGCCAGGCGGAGAATTTACGATTAACGGGTTGGTCATATTTTCGACCCGTGACCGCAAGCAAAAAAGGAATCTCTGTCACTCTTCGATTTCATTCTCCCCCGGTCTCGCCTCATTCCCCAAATCGCGTGGCGGCTCCGCTGCTCCCAACACCGCGTCGCCTCCATGAAGAGGAGGCGGCGGCACGGCCGGCGGCAGGGAGGATATCGTCGACCCAAGGGTGGCGGTAGAAGAAGGCGTCGCCCAGGGAGGTAGCTGCGGTGATTTTAGCGTCGGATCGGTGAGAAACCATCGGGAGAGCGGATCCGGGAAGGTGGCGGCCCCAAAGGTGGCAGCGTCCCAGGAAGAGCTCAGATCTGGCGAGTATGAGGCCGATGACGACCGAAGATGTCCGACCACAAGTGAGGGCGGCGGCGGTCTCGCCTCAACCCGATTCACACCACCGCGGTGCCTCAGCCACCACAGCTTCCTACCGCCGCCACCCATATCGTTTGTATTTCAACCATTTTAGATTTTCCGGATTTTGTCAGTTTGTTTCCTGAATTAAGGGTCGATCGATGTTTTATTCCCATATATACGGAATGATGATTCTTGCCGTGGTTATAGCATTGTGAAGAGTTGTTTCCATGTATAGCAATGGAAATTATACCGTAGTTTGCATGTTCAACTTTCAATAAATGAGATTCCTTTTTTTCTGTAAAAAAAATAAACCGTGTGATGTTCTCTTTCCATTTAAGTGTGATTCCAACATCTCTTTGTTGATTTTGCTATGCTCTGTGTCATATGCTCTCTTCCTCGTTCCAATATTTGCCGATCGTTTCTGGCTCATCAATCCAGATATAGTTTGTCGATCGGTGCTATCTGCTTGGGTTCTGCTTCATCATCCCAGGTATGTTAGGGATGAGATTGTTTAGGTAAAGATTAGCTTCTTGATGTCATCGATGTCAACCTCTCTTTCATTGGTATTGAGGTGGAGTATATGTTGAAAATAGAGATTGAAAAGTTCTTGTAGGTTCGGATTTTTATGCAGCGAGTGCCATGAAATACTATGATATGTGATCCTCTGGGTTGTAGTTTGGCAGGCCAGCATACTTGGTAAATTTTTTAAGATGGATGCTTTGAAATTCGATTGAACTCCTTGGGGTCAAGCAATAGTGTTTCCCGCTATTTATGGCAACAGATGGATGCCTGATTGATGTGTACATGGTTGAACTTTCTATGCATTCATATATAAGCTGTTGAGAGTGCACATGAGATGAATCTTTGTGGTGGTGGAATTATGCAATTTAGAAGGTGAATTGCACTGATCATTTATGGTTTGATTGCCATTTCAGGTTTTCTATCTAGACAACTTGGATTTCGGAAATCTCAATCTTTCGCATGATGTTTTCCCACGAATTGCTGATTATGATCGTGACAACATTAAGAAAAGGTGCATGATAGACCTTACATTGAAGGATAAATACACGGTTACACAGTTTGGGCAGATGCAGGTACGTGCATCGATATCATAGAAAAAATAAATAATTATGGCTGCCATTTACTGATTTTTCTATTGCATGACTCTAGGTATGGAAGTCAACATACGCGTTTTTTCCTATGCCGTTCGTCTCCATCAACCATTTAAGATAGTATTTTTTGTTCGATTGAGTTGAAAATTTGTTTGTCATATAACAAATATTACAAAAGAAAAGGAGGACCACATCACCTAAAACTTTTGTTTGTCATATACTGTTTTAACTAGAGCTCTGCAATTGACTTATTGTGTACTTATGGTTTAAGCTTACAAAAACTATATCTTGTATTATCAGTGCCCGTTCTCTTATACTTTGCAAATGAGTGCAACAATCATTAACTTGAATCGTCCACTTACCTGATTGGCATCATACGTTACTAATGAAAGTCATCGTAATTTGTTTGCGTTTACACTCCAATGTATCTGTTCTACTCGTTAGTCCACTTAATCTTGAAAGACTAAAGCTAGTATGAAATTTTCTTGCCTGCGCTTCTGAATAACTCTTGACTGAAACTCTCTTTAGTGTTAGAAGTGTATTATTAATTGTTTATTTCTCCCGTTTGTATAAAATGTTAGTGTATATGTTCACAGTTGATACATAGTTGTACCAATGTTCAACCTGTATAAAAGGATAAGAACGTTAATTCACAAAATCACGTAATGTAGGTATGGCGCGTCACTGGGGCTCGCACAACAACATTGATGAAGGCACAAGATGCGTGATGAAGAATCTTATGGAAAATCACATTAGCACAACCCAAATGTATGGATACATTAGTGGACTTCACAGAGGAGCGTCAATGTTACCTTTCACAAGGAAGTACTTGAAGGTGTCAAGCGTGCCATCCGAAAAGATGAAGTCTTGATGATGTCAAGAAGACGCTACAATTTTTTACAGACTTGCAAAGATCAAGCAAAAATTTCTTTTATGCAGTTGATGTTGGGGGTGATGGTAAGATTAAGAACATTTTTTGGTCGCATGCTTGGTCTAGACTTAGTTATGAGCACTTTGGCGACGTAGTGACATTTGACACCACGTATCAAACAAATTTCTATGGAATGCCTTTCGCACCTTTTGTGGGTGTCAACAACCACTTCCAGACCATTATTTTTGGATGTGCACTAATTAGGGAAGAAACTGACGTGGCATTCAAATGGTTGTTTAGAATTTCTTACAAGCTGTCAACGATAAGCACCCTATTGGAATTCTCACAGGTATATTCTCTAATTAAATTTTCATCAATTTAAGTGGTTTGTAATTACATTTGCATATTGAAATTTCATACTCATTTCCTCTTTTCAACCAGACCAATCTAAGGCTATGGAAAATGCTATAGCGGATGTATTTCCAAATACTGTTCATCGGTGGTGTAAGTGGCATGTTCTTCGGAAGGCGAAACAACATTTGGGAACTATTTACAGCAACAGGTCATCTTTTAAGGATAAATTTCACCACGTTTTGAATCACACAATGACTATAGATGAGTTTGAACATGGTTGGTTGTCTCTACTCAATGAGTACGGCCTGCACAATAACGCATACCTTCAGAAGGTATGGGATGATCGGAGTCGATGGGCGTCGCCTTATTTCAAAGATTTTTTCTTCGCAAAGATGTCAACTACACAACGTAGTGAGAGTATGAATCATGTACTCAAATGCTATGTTTCACCATCGTCCACTATGTGTAACTTTGTACTACAAGATGAAAATTTATTCGATAGGATTGCGGTAGGACAAACAGAATTCAACGCATCACAAGTAAGATTTCATGTTATATGTATTCTGAACTACTAAGGTCAATTAATGAATTTCAAATGATTCATATCCTATTTTTTAATTCTCAGGACAAAAGGTGTACGAGATCTGGTTCTCCAATAGAAAAGAAAGCTGCAAGCATTTACACAAACACAATCTTTGAAAAGTTTAGCTACCAGGTATACATGAGTGCATCTTACATTATTAATGAAATCAGAGAGGTTGGCACATATGTTACAGTTCATGTGGACAGTGAATCAAGAGACTCATGGTCTAATTTGTCATTTGAGGTTCATGCAAACAAGGAATGTAATGTGTACGTGTGTGTTTGCAAGCTATTTGAACACATGGGTATATTGTGTTGTCACATAATCAAGGTATGTTATGATTTTACATAAATTCAACCAATTATGTTGTTAACTACAAATTTTTTAAACAGTAGGTTGCCATTTTCCTTTACAGGTTATGTCTCATGTTGGCTGTATAAGTATTCCAAATAAATATATTCTGAAAAGATGGACTGTGCATGCTAGAGAAGGCACTGGAAGTAATCTTGAAAAGTTCATAAATGACAATGATGCTGCGGTTTCGAGGACGCACCACCATACCCTTCTATTTAATGACTGCATGGATTTGTCTACTAAGGGCGATGTGTCCATTGATGCATTCCATATTGCTATGAGGCATATAACACAAGCAAAACAGGAGATTCAGATGGCTCATATGCATGAAAATGAAGAGTTACCTACACATAATGATTCCATTAAAGAGATTAACCATTCTGATGAGGTTACAGTTTCAAATGATGACCATTCTAGTAATCAAGAAGACGAATCCATTAATCAAGCTGAAGAGATTGTCTCCATCCTTCCACCTGATCATCGGAAGAAACGTGGACGTCCCAAATCAACAAGGTATAAGTCTCATTTAGATGGCCCTATTTCAAAAAAACGCATGTGTTCCAATTGCAACTAGAAAGGACATTATAGAACTAGCTGCCCTTATAATCCGGAGAACTCTTCCAAGTCCAAGATACAAAAGGTGTGTCAGAAGTGCAAGTTACCAGGACACTACGCATCCACTTGTGTTACTGCTGGCTAGTTTCACTTCGAAATCAATAATTTTCTTGCCCAATAATGAGTTAAATTTCCATTAATGTTTCTGTTTTAACTACATGAAATTAATATACTTGATACAATATATCAATTCAGATTTATCTTTTTCGTATTGAGTATATACAATTGTGGTTTCAAGTGATTTGTGTGTGCATACCTCCGGACGAACATTTGTATACCAGTTCGGAGTTGCGTAACATTTTAAGATAACAAATTCGCTCCTCTAAATCATTCCCTGCGACATGCGCGTTTTCTCCCATGAACCATTCAACGAGAATTTGCTGCTTGAATAATATGAAAATTTCACATAATTTTTTTCACCTTAACTCCTAGTATTATGTACAAATTCGCCACGCTAAATCATTTCGTGCGGTTTATAAAATTAGTGAAAGTCAACACAAGTTTTTTATGCCATAATTCGACCACTTAAAAGTAATTTTCGAGTATAATACTCAATTTTCCACGTAATGATGTCTTTGTTGATCGAATGATATGAAAATTTCACATAAGATTTTTACCTAAACCACTTACATGACATACAAATTTGGACCTCTAATTCATTCCGTGCGGCGTACAGAAAATAATGTAAGACAACATACGCGTTTTTTCAATGCCGTTCGTCTCCATCAACCATTTAAGACAGCATTTTTGTTGTCCGATTGGGTTGAAAAATTCACATAAGATTCTCATCTTAACTGCTAACATCATGTGCGAATTCGCCGCTCAAAATCATTTTATGCGGTGTATAAAAATTAGTGAAAGTCAACATAATTTTTCTTATGCCGTAAGTCCCCCACTTAAAAATTATCTTTTAGTATAATACTCCGCCGCTCCCAACAGACTTTTGAGAACATGATTCTTCATATATTCGTTTTGCATGCACCACAGACTTTTAAATTATTGAGTAATTTTAGAGTTTTATTGTCCGTTTGAGTTGAAAAATTCACATAAGATTCTCACCTTAACTGCTAACATCACGTGCGAATTCGCCGCTCAAAATCATTTTGTGCGGTGTATAAAAATTAGTGAAAGTCTATACAATTTTTCTTATGACGTAAGTCCACCACTTTAAAAGTAATTTTTGAGTATAATATTCGTTTTGAGAACATGACACATCATAAAGTAATTTTTGAGTATAATACACGTTTTGAGAACATGATACATCATATATTCGTTAGCATGCAACACAACCTTTTAAATTTATGATTAATATTTTAGTATAATACTCGTTTTGCATACACCACAGACTTTTAAATTTATAGTACAATGAAAAAAGTCATTACTTCAGCAGGAAATCTGTGCGCGAGATTCACAAATTAATGGCACATTAATTATCAAATCATGATCGACGACTAAATGAGATCGCTGGATGCTGTCGTTTGAATACTAAGGTATCTGATAAAACATGATCTTGTCGTTCAAAGCGGGATGCTGTCGTTTCAATTGCTAATGGGTTTACCCGTTATTCTCATACCTACTCTAAACTAACACATCTCAATACGATCGGACGGTTGATAGGTTAGGTGTCCGGACTCCTTGGAGTCCCATTTCGCCTTCCTATATATATATATATATATATATATATATATATATATCATCATTTCCTACGAGGTCATGTAAGCAAGGGTGACATTGTTATTAGCCACGTACGGACTGATAACTAATTAGCGGATATCTTCACCAAGCCACTAGATGAAAGTTGCTTTTGTAAATTGAGGAATAAGTAAAGTGTCATAGATTTTTCAAATGTTGCTTGAACTCATACACCGTGATTTGCTCTCATTTGAAGTGTTTGAGTATTTCTTGAAAAACTAGTTTTAAATTTTATTCAAATTCTCAAAAGGCTCTACTTTGTTAAAAACTATTTTATTTGGGCTTCATATTCTTTTAGCTGCATAATGATCCTAAGATTCTTTATTTTAAGTGTTGGCATTGAGGATCATTTGCACATTTATTCTCTCCCTATTTTCTCTAGGAAAATGGTACTATTGCGGCTTTGCCGCTGGTACTTCGCCGTGGTATAACTGCAACTTAAGTATGGTACTACCGCTCCTGTTAGGTGGTCTCTATCGGTTGCAACCCAACCTTATCACCCCTGGAATCCTCTCAAATGGTTCGACCATTTCTTTTTGCTCATGACCACCTGATGCTTTCTTTTCTCTCACTCCTCTCCATTTCCTCTCATCCCCTAAATCAAATCTCCAAGGAGTGTGTTGTTTCTCTCCATCTTTAACCAAAATCCAAGACATGGCACACCTCCTCCTTCGTTCTACTCGGTAATCCCCCTTGGAATCCTTCTCTCCTTATCCCATTATTGTTCTCTCAAATTACTAGGTTTGGAACAAATATGCATGAAATTATTAATTTATTTGGGTAAAATTGCTAAGAGACTAAGATAGGTGACGTTAGACATCATTTCTCACATTACAATTGCCTGATCTAGGTTTAATCGCAATTGACTAAAATATATTAGAACTGCTCTACAGGCATGGTACTACCGCCCGTAGCACTACGGTACTACCGCAGTGATAGTTCTGGCATGCTGCTTGTGGTGCTGTGATGGAAGGGGCACCATAAGGGAAGAAGAATTAGTAGAGCAACAGTAACAAGAAGAAGAGACAGGTGTACAATAAGATTAAGAAGATGAAAGCTATGAGCAAGAAGAGGAAGAAAATGATAATGATGATGGTGAGGACACGACTGAGGCTGAGGTTAGGGATGGAAATGGATCAGATACAATCGAATAATCTCAAATACGAATATGAATCCATATTTTTAAAATGAATATGAATATGAATTCATTCGAATATTCTCGAATATGAATACGAATCAAATGCCATAACGGATACGAATTCAAATTGAATATATACTTAATTCGGTCGAATACGAATATTCTCCTACAACTTCTGTAACAAATCTCGATAGAACAAATTCCTAGTGGTTTTGCCAATTTTTCACTGGTTTTGACCAGTTACCAGAACGGTTACCGGTTTTAAACCGCCCAAATTAAAATTTTGAATCACAAAATTTGTCTGTGTTGGGAAGACCAGCCTATAGGCATATGAAACGGATCGAATACGAATCGAATAGCCTCGAATATGAATAAGAATATTCTCAAAAACAAATACGAATATTCTCAAATACGGATATGAATATTGTCGAATACGAACATTTTTGAATACAGATTTTGCTTACCATATTCGCGTTTTCTCATATACGAATATTGGATAAAACGGATTATCAGTTACCGTTTCCACCCCTAGCTGAGGTTCCAAGAATCAACCTACTTCAAATCTCAAGTGAACAATACGTTCAGTTGAGGCATCCCAATTAGTTCAACAGGCCTGCAAGTGCCATAGATCCTTGGTTCCTTAATTAATTTCAAGAGGATGTCTACAATCATATTTATAATCATCACAAGCAGTTTGCAGATGACAAATTTATTGGTTGGAGGCACTTGTGCACTCTCCTTTGCTTCATTGGTGCCTTCAATCTCTTCCAAGGAGCGGAGCTGAACGATATAGTGGTGGTGAAGTGTGATTATCAAGAAGGCATTATTTATCAATTCTATACCACCTTGTTTGTCTCTCATGACTTTGAGTACCTCGTTGGATGATGGAACATTAGCGGTATGAAGCAACCAAGGCGGACATTAAGCAAGCCTTGGGAACATACTCTAGCAGATTTGAGAAGGTCTATTCCCGTGGAGCTCTTCAAACTCTGAGATGGTGCAAGTTTTATAATTCAAATGTGAGATTTACTCCTAGCAAGCTGGCATGCCTCCTTCCTCTTCCAAGCCTTACTAATTGTATCATCAATCACACATTCTTTCCAAAGAGCGAAATTTTGATGCAATCAGAGGGCATGCATGGAATATCATTGACTACATCATGCAAGGTCATAAATTTGATGTGGTAGATTTAATAATTAGAGTGATAGCCTCCCCTAAGAATGATCAAGTGAAGAGCATATATTGCGTTCCTTATATCATGGCACTTGACATGAGGAAGACGGGATATCGTGGTGCTCGACCTTCTATTCACAAGCCATACAAGCCTCATGAAGGTCCTCTCATGCCAACCATCGCTCAACCTCAAGAAGAGCATCCACAAGAACAGTCACAAGTGGAAGATCCAGTTCTCATTGCTTTAATACAAATCAATCAAACTCTTTCTGAGATTCGGGAGGCCCAACTTGAAACCAACACTCAATTGGTAGTTTTGATGCCATGTGTGAGTCTCCATGAGCAACTATCGACATTGCCGCAGACGTCTTCTCCTCTCATTTGTCATTGTCGTCACTGTGGTGACCCCTCTGACGCTCCTCCCAACTACATGTTTCTTTTGATGATGCTAAAGGGGGAGAAAAAGAGAAAAAATGATTAACTGAAGGGACAAGTGTGAGTGAGGGAACTTGTAGTTATCTATCTTTATTGTAGTTATCTATCTTTATTAGTCAATTATCTAAGTTGTGCTTCTATGTAATGAACTTTGTGAGGATGAGAAGCTTTGTTTTTTATTGTAATTTGGGTTATAATCTTTTTAAACCTTTTTGCCAAGCACTCTATGTTGGTTATGCTACAATGCTTGGATACGATAAATCTTTGTCTATTTAGTATATTTATTGTGTATTGCTAACATCTCTTTAAGCTTTCAACTTGAATTATCATTATTACTATTTAATGCTTCCTCAATCCAACTAATAGAGGAAACTTTGCCAAAATTTCCTAAAAATCCATAAGTGTGCATGAAATCACTTCACGAACCTCTATGCATATATTTAGGGAGTTTTATCTATTGTTGAAGACTTTGCTAGCTCAACTATTTATCTCTTTTGAACTCATATCAAGAGTTAAATGCTACTAAAAGTCAAAAACCTAGAATATGTAACATAATCTTGGACTACATGTATATTCAAAACTTTCAAATTGCTCATTTGTTTAGATTGTTATCAATGATAAAAAAAGGGAGATTGAAGCATCTTGGCCCCTAAACTTAATGTGTCTATTGAGATGATTGAAATGTTTAGTCTTGATTTGGAGCATTTCACGGAGAAGAACATTGAAAGCCATGCAAAGATGACTACGGGTTGACATGACTCAAGGCAAATGTATAAAATGGTCAGATGACCTTTTTCTATATCTTACCGGGTTTGGCATTATTGAATTAAGACTAGATTGATATACTACATGACGTACTATTAAGAGGGGTTCATGGTTAGTAACTTGATGATAATCTTGTGCCACATTGATCAATCTTAGCGCATGCATGCATTTGGAGTTGCTTTGTTGCCCTCTCTGCTTTGCTTTTCTTTGAATCTGGTATGACTACCATTGACACTGGGATTGCCATTGACTTTGCATCGGTACTACTAGGAATTACATGCCGATATGTAATTTCCATAAAGGTGATGATTTGAAGTTTTTCAAAAACAGTTCTACCATAGTTCCTATCCGGTAGAACCATTGCGGTATGACCACGGTTCATGTCCGATACTACCACACTTGTGGTATGACCGTATTTATGTCAACGGTAGCTATTTTCCATAGATGTGCATTTTAAGAGATTTTCTATCCTTTGAAAAATGGTACTACCGCAGCATAAGTGTGGTACTACCACTTGAGCGGTATGACTGGGATTGTGAGTGCGGTATGATCAATTGTTGTATTAATAGCTAGTTTTGGTGTATTTAATGAATAGCAAGTAGCCATTGAGCAGTGAGTGAGGTAGTACCAGCCACTCTATGGTTGCACTACTGGTCGACCTGATTTTTGGGGATTTTGTCCCCAACGATTACTCTGGTTGGTGGAGGCTATAAATATCTCCCTATCAGCAGCAAGGGAACTCTCTTGAACCCTAATTGAATATTGTTGGACCCAAGAGCAACACTTTTGGATCCTTTGTATAAATCGCACTAGTCCAGATCAGCTAGTGCACACAGTGGACAACAAAGATAAATATCAATCATAATGATATTTATTAATTGTGGGTCTGATGGCCAACGTTTACATTAATAACCCATAGGCCAAATTTAAATATAGGTCGTGGAAGAAAAGGTCAAAGTAGAAGAAACACATCTAGTCTGCTCACAGGCAAACAACTGTGGGACACAAACTACTTATTCTAGTCCTCACCGAAGTTGAAGCAGTCCTCCTTTGAGCAGTAGAATTAAGCAAGAGTGAGCACAACAATGTACTCTGCAAGTTACACAAGAAATACAATATTAGTGCAATGCTAACAAGTGAAGGCATAATATAGTTATTTGAGCGTAAAGCCAAATTTGAATAAATACAGTAAGTAAATGTAAATTATTGAATTTAATACAGTAAGTAAAAATAACATTTTAACCAAATAATATCGCTAGTATAGGTCTATCCTCCACACTAACCTAACCACGGGCATCCCACCCGGATCCTCTTTTTCCAAAAGATCTCATCATCTTTTATTTTAACCAGCTTTTGAAAAATAAAGTCTAATCCATAAAAAACATTACTCAGCAAGCCCATGACTGTGGACACGTCTATCTAGGATAGTTTATACACTCTGCAGAGGTGGTACAACTTTACCCATAAGAGATAATTAGTTTATGTTGTTAACCATTACATGCTTTCTTAGGCATGTGACTAAGTGATTATCACAAGACCTTTACAATGCAAAGTCATCAACCTGGTTATGCCTCTGCTAAGGTTTCACCACAATAAAGAATTCACTAGATCGGGGCCCCTCTTGTGTCGCTTGAGACTTTTCGCGGCCTAAGCCACGCTCACATTCAACTTATAGAGAGACTCAGATTGGGACCTTATAAATTAGTTGGCCAGATCTGTCCCATACCAAACTTATGGTAGTGCGATGTGGCTTTGTAACATTAGCTCATAGATCGGTCCGTAATTGACATAGGCAGACTTTCCACATACCTCTTATGCCAGGCACCCACATTGTAACACCAAGCACCCACGTTGTGCCAACAAGCACCCACCATCTAACCATTTACTAAAGTCTAAACCATAGTTTAATTTTATTTTACCAAACATATCATACACCTTCTTGACTCTCTAAAGTCAAGAATACATTTTAATAATCATCATTTTATGTGAAAAAGTTATCCCAAACCTAGGATTATTTCTATGTATGTTTAAGCATTTTTACAAAATTTTCTAGCTAATACTAGTGCACCAACCGGAGTTTTATTCTAAGGTGACAATGTATTAAGTGTTCAATGTCCAATGTGGTCATAACAAGTAGGTATTAATTAAGAATTTTAAACTGGAATTTAAATACATTGAATAAACATAAGCATATAGAATAATTTGAGATAATATAATTTTATTTGCAAACAAGGATCAACATGGTCAAGGTGTGCAATTTACCTTACTCCGCGGATTGGTGTGAGTCATCGAAGTAGTACTCCTCGAAAAATATCGTAGTCTACACATGGAAATAACCAAAATAAACTCCAAATTCAAAAGAAAGGCATTAATGGATAGATTAGGATTTTAGATTAATTTAGAAAAAAGAATGGGTTCATTTGGAACTAGAACGGAGGAGAACGAGCTCTTAGAAGTTTTAAAACTAAGAAAAGAGAGAAAATTTTATTCAAAATTTTCGGATTTATTTTTATGAAGGAAAAGTTTTATTCGAATTTTTTGGATTTATTTTTATAAAGGAAAAGGAATTTATGATGTCAGCATGGATTTTTGGTTTTGGTTTAATTATTTTCATAAAGGAAAAACTAAATTATTATGTCACGATGATGTCATCAAGGAGTAAATGATTTTCGGTTGATGTATTTTCTTAAAGGAAATTGGTAGGGATACTGACATGTGGGCCCAGTCTTGTGGACCGGGTCCATGGCACAGGACTGTGGTCCTTTGTGGGTTGGGTTCACGTGTTGACTCAACGGGCATTTGGGCACTAATTGGGCTTGGGCAACTGATGCAATGCACACATGGCACAGACGTGGCGTTGGTGTGGCGGCTCACGTGGCTTCGCCGGTGTGGTAGTGCACAAAACCCTAGGGTCGCTGATGCTACGACGAATGGTGGGGTCGGTGAGGGATGAAAAATTACAAGGGCGATGAAAGGATTTAGTTTTACGTTGGCACGGAGTTTGGGGGTATTGGAGATGGCTGAGGGCGAGAGAAGGCGGTGGTGGCATTGGCGGAGGGGGAGCTTCGGCAATGGTTTTGCACGACGGAGGGCAAGGGAGGGTTGTCAGGGCATAGAGAAGCTTAAGGTGGTGACGGCGTGGCTTGAGGTGGCTCGGACTGCCAGCAATTGCTCCGGGGCTAGGGCGACAGAGGAAAGGCAGGGGATTGGTGGAGTGGAGCTCTAGGGTGCTCGTGGGGGTTTAGGGCGGAGAGGGAGCACGTGGCGGGAATCAGTGCCGAAGATTGCAGGCAGTGGAAATGGCAGAGGGGAGAGAAAAGGAAAGGTATGTGCATGAGATGGTCGGGTTGGGTGGCTTGGTGTGTGGGAGAAGGGAGAAGGAAAGGAAAGGGATTTGGGGCTAGAGACGGAGAATCGATAGCGATGGCAGCGGTGGCGCATCAGTGCGAGAAGAAAGAAGGAGACAGGGAGTAAGAAGAAGTTGGTCAGGTCGGGCCATGAGGCGCGCAAAGGAGTGCGCCAAGGCTTTGAGGCGTGGAAAAGGAAAGTGGGCCATGGGGGAGAAGGAAATATGGGCTAGGCCTAGGAGGAAAAAGGGCTTCGGCCTAGAGAGGATTTTAAGATTTTAATTCATTTTTAATTTTAGAAATACCAGAAAAATCCAAATAAGTTTTGAAAATAGCAAATAGAGTCCAAACAATTCACAAAAAATCACATAAATTCCTAAGGCTATTTTGAACTTAGGAAAATTATTTCCAACTTAAAGTTGGTTTATATTTATATATGAAATAATTTTAATTCTTAGGAAAATAAAAACCTTTTTGAAATGCAAGAAATCAAGGAAAAACTTTTGAAACTTGGGGGAACAAAATAAACACTTTTTTACTTTAATCAAATTAATTTTTATTTTTATTATTTTTAAAATTTATTATTATAATTTTTGCAATAAATACACTTAAGCCTTTGCATACCCCACTTCAACACTAACGTATATGTTTCACCATTTGAGGTTGTTAAGAGCATTCAAGTGTATTGCATCATTAGGTTGACCTTTGTGGTACTCGAAGACCTTTAAGTAAGCATCATCAACTTGTTACTCTTGGTGGTTACCGCCACCTAGATGGCTTGGATGAGCTATGTCCGGTGATCTCTTCAAAAAGCTTGTGAAGAGACCAGACGTGATTGTGAAGTTGGAACTTGCCTCCCAGAGTGAGAAAGTGGTAACTCTAGTGGATTGAGAAAAACTCAATTTGTGCACGAAGCCAGCTTGATTCATTCAAGCTCCCTCAACATAGATCAGGAAACACCAACAAGTCTTTGAGACCACGGGAAAAAGTCTCTTGTGTTCTTGTGTGGTTATTCTCTTGCATTTTACTTTGCGCATTTACATTTGTAGTGATAAATTACTTAACTTGTGTTTCTAGAATTATATTTTGCCTAGACTTAGCTTGTTAGTGCTATAGTGAGACTTAGAATGTTTAGGCCCTAAATTGTGCAAAGACGAATTTTAGTTCTACTTGCTCAAAACTAACATTTAGCAAAAAGTATTTAAAAACCCACTCATCCCCTTTTAGTCAGTTATCCTTGATCCTACAACCATGCACGGGCGTAAATGTTGAGGTAGACTCTTGGCCACGGCATATTCAATGGTTGGGCAATTAGGGATGTTAACACTATGTGAAGCCATAGGCTTGAAGGAGGATAGTGGATGGCATCGACGAGCAAAATGGAGAGGAGTTGAGGTGTTGAGGCAGCGGTCGACGATGGCAGAGACAAGGAGCATAAATAGGAGATGGTGTGGGGAGGATGAGAAGGCGGCATAGGAGGACAAGGAGGTAGAGTAAGGACGCAACTCTGTAGTAGCACTAGCTACGACAGAGGAGCACAACACATTGGCATTAGCCCATGCCTCAGCCATCCGATCTACAGCGAACAACCTAGGTCACTAAGATATAGTAAATAGTTGTAGCGCTAAATAGTAGCATTTCTATAGTAATTTCTCTATGCTGTAAAAATAGCTCTATTTTACAATGGTTTGCTATAGTACTACAACAAATTACTACAGTAGACTCAATTTATTGTACCTACAATGCCCCTTTGATAGTACTATAGATGATTTGGATCTGTAGAGTAAAAGCTTGCGAGACTTAGGGTAAGGGGTAGATTAGAAGAGGATTATAGATGATGAATGTAACGACCCCATTTTTAATAATAGAGTCATCGTATTTCCTACAACAACATAGGAGTTTAGTTGCAGACAGAGAGAGTATCATACCTACTCATGAGCATTTTAAAGGAATTAGCTTGATTAAAATATGACCTAACGGCCAAATTATAATAGTTTTACAGCGTCCAAACCCAAAACTTAACTTACATTCAAAAGAACTACAGAAATCACATGGGAATGCTTGAGTACGGTCGTAACCCTAACACGTTAGCTAATGCATCATTTTCTTCCTCTGGTGTCTGATATGATGAAAATAAGCAAGATTGAGCACACTAGGTACTCAGCAAGCCACATGGGAAGGCTATATAACTAATATATAATTAATTTAAATGAATAGTATCATATGTTATAATATGATAAGAATAAATGCAAGTTTGATGGTAAAGAACTTTGCACTTAAAATAGTAAAATAATATTTAATTATAATTATTCAAATTCTACTTATGCCTTGTTATTGGAATCACCCATAAAACACAAGTCCATTGACCGGGAGCAGGACGTATTCGAATATCATTTCTTATACTCTACAGAGTTGTTCAATTGTACCCGCAAGATATCTTAGACTCATAATGTCAAGATATAGACACGCAAAATGTTAGCGTATGAGTGAGTTGAGATAACAAGGTCATTCACTACTCTATTCTTTCTAGCTTCGCCCATTTGGCTTGAGGACATTCAACATTGTCAAGAATCTACAGCTAAAGCGGAAATCTTGGCCTGACATTGAGTGGACCTACCGTTGTGAAGAATAGCAAGTGACTTTTTAGTCCCACTTCCATTTCACCCCTTGTTCGCGGGCCATCCTGAAACACTGGGACAACTAACCTTTTTGTAGACATTTGATCAAATAGAGCAGTGTATTAGACCAGGTTTGACAAGTCAAAACTTATGGTTGAGTGAGTTCTCTGTCCTTTACTTGACACAAGGGTCTAGAGCCTCAATTACTAGGGTGAGGTCATAGCTATAACTATTTAGTGGCTTTCTACCAAGTAGCATCAACCCTAGTACCATTTGAAAGTCTACCAGCACGAAGACAAATTATTCTTAGTAGTTCAAGTAAATCATTTTAATTGTACCATCTACTAATAGCTACATATATAGTGGTTAATTACCAAAGCTGTCAAAGTGAATATCTTTACTATTATAAAAGAAGGAGTTGGTGGTTGGTCCGGCCTCTCCCACCCCTTCTCACAAAAGACTGCGCTGACATGTGGCTCCAAAATCTTCCCACCTTCCTATCAAAATATCTTTCTTTCCATGATTTAGTGGTCAAGGTGGATTTCATCTAGGCATGTATTGTAGAGTACATCTTGTATTTTTATCCGATGCTTAATCTTGTACTAGCTAAATGCTTATTGCTACGGATTTTAAAATTTTATTATACTATACGTTCTGAAACTAACTGAGAGACCATGTGGAGGTCATCCTATTGTGTATGATGAGTAATTGACATCGGTTTAGGAAAAGTCGAGTTTGAGTCGGTTGGTTCGGACCTAGACGTTGCGTGGCGTAACGGGCTCGGTTGGACTTGGTCGAACCTAGTCGTATGGGTTTAGGTTGCATATTCGATGACTCGGCGGGTTTGATCTCTATTTACGCTTTCATGTATCGGCGGTGCTATTTGGCGTGTTTCTTGTGCGTGGTGACTGCAGGACATCGAGGCGAGTCGTGGCGAGACACGGGTGACCCGGACTAGGCGTGGTGGCGCGAGGTCGAGCGGTCGTGATGTGTCGAAGGCGGCGTGGACTCGAGGTGGTTGCGGGCGTGCGAGGCAAGGAGTGCGAAGCTTCCGGAAGGTGCGGGAGGGGCGGCAGGAATTTCACAAAGCTGCTGGCGGGAGGGCGCTGTTGGATTTAGCGGGCGTGGCAGGCGAGATCCGTTAGCCACTGACTATAAATAGAGGAGAGGCTGCATGCCTCCTCATGGCTTTTGGAGAGTTAGGGTTAGCTAGAGTCAAAAGAGGCTTTGAGAGTTTATTTTGGCTTTAGGATTTAGTTGTTAGGAGTTGGTAGAAGGGAGGCGAAGTGTCTCCTACGATGGTGCTCTCTCTGTGACTCGTTCTTGGTCTTCCTCCTGTTCTTGAAGTTCTTGAGAGATGGAGAGGAGAGGATGGTTTGAGTCTCATGTAATCCATCCTTTAAGTGTACATGTGTATGGGGACATCTCTTTGATCCTCTATATCAATATGAGATGGCTTTAGTTGAATGAATTGAGTCTCGACTCTCTGTTCTTATTTTTGCTTCGATGCTTCATTGGTGTGAATCTTGAGATTTTGCGTTTTTGCTCGATTCTTGTTGGGGAGTAGCAAAATGGGTTGCTCTATGATGGAATTACATTTCTAGACCCTTTGATTGACTTCTCCAAAGAGCAAATCTTGTTTAATTTCAGTTTTTCATTTTTTGCCTTCTCTGTTCTTGTTCTTCAGGTTCTAGGGTTTTGTTGAAATTCATATTTCCCTTCATCAGATGGCATGAGATTTGGTACTTAGACTCTTGTAGCCATTGCTAATATATCTACAAAATCTCATGTCCAAAAGATCAAAGAACGAGGAGAAATTTGAAATCAAAAAGGAACTAAAGTAAGCTACTTTTCAATAAAATCAACATACCTGTCTTGATATTTTTAGTGAACTCTGTTTTCTTTTTGTTTTGTTGGATGCGGGTTTCGTGCCTTGTTCGAGTTGCTGTTTGGGGTGAAGTCTCGCTGTTTTTAGCAGGTTTTCTTGCTATTTTCAGCAGCAGAAAAAGCATCATCTCTTGCTGTTTTCAGCTGCTGTTTTTCTGATGAGCAGATTTACATCGTGATGAAAGCGCATATAGGCTCTGTTTATCCGGCTAAAGGACAGCGATAAAAGGGATGTATGATCGCATATAGTAGACTGTAGTATTTTAGCATCAGTCAGTTTTTGGTTTTGTACATGGTTTGGCTTGCTTTGCTAATTAGTCGAGCCTTACATTTCGATTAAGCCTTTTGAGCCTTTGTGTTTGCCGAGATTGTTTTAGCCTTTCTTAAACTCTAGTCTTCTGTTAGTCAGCCGTTTGTTTTTGAAGAAAGCACAAATCCTTCCTTCATAGCTATTGTAGCTATCGGAGAGAAGAATTCATTGTGGATACTTAGGGGCGATATCAAAAAGGCACCATTCACCCCCCCTCTGTTGCCATTTCCGATCCTACAATTGGTATCAGAGCCGGTTAGCTCTTCCTTATAGATCTTAACCGGTCTCAAGAGCCATGGCGACGGACAAGTACTCGACCAAGCCCCGATCTTGATGGGATGGATTTTCATTCGGAAGAGCCGGATGGAGACCTACATCCGAGCTCGAGGCTCGCCATTGGCGAAAGGTCAAGGTCGATTCGTTGTTCCTACCGATGAGAACATCAATGCCGGGAATATGGGTGATGTTGAGGCTAACGCAAAGGTGAGGAACATCATCATTCAGGGATTGTGTAGAAGCGAGTTTGATCGCATCTCTCACCTGACGTCCGCCTTCGATATTTGGGTGGCCCTCAATGCTTACCATGAGGGCACCACCCAAATAAAGGCGGTCGATAAGACCGTTCAGCGCGAATCTGACAAATTCGAGATGCTTGCTGGTGAGTCCTTGACGAGTGCTTTTCTCGCTTTCATAAGATTACGGTAACCTCCGAGCCGTCGTTCTTACATACTCCGACTCGGATAACGCTCGACAGATTCTTTCTACACTCGATCTTAGGGTTTGGGAAATGAAGGTGACTACCATCAAGGACACCACGGACCTCTCGACCCTGACTCTTGATGCGTTTTACTCGCGCCTCAAGACTCACGAGATTGGCATGGTCTCTCGTCGGTCAAAGTCTCAATCGATGGCTCTAGTCACCGATCCCACTGCTGCTTCTGGTTCTTCTGCTGATTCTCTTTGCGGGTTTTCCCTATCTGCTCTCTGTGATGTAACTGATGATCAGTTAGAGCAGTTAGAGGATGAACAGCTAGCCCTCCTAGCTCAGAAGTTCTCTCATGCTTACAAGAGGCGGAGGGATGGAAAGAGAAGAGGACTAGTGATTTGCTTTGAGTGTGGTGGCCCCAACCACATTCGAGCAAACTGCCCAAGTTGGGGAAGGGCAAAACTGACTTCGGCGGTTTCGGCAAGAACGACTACATCAACAAGAACCGCAACACGAAGCCCTCGGCACTGTTCAAGGCAAGAAGAAGTTCGCGACTTTGGGAAGGCCAAGAAGCTCTTCCACTGCGTCATCGCCGCCGACGATCTCGACCTCGGCGAGGTGGAGGGATGGAGCGACGACGACGGACGGGTGATCAAGAACCCAAAGATGGCGATGACTTCTCGGCATGTGCTTCATGGACCTTGAGGCGAACGGATGGGGCTCTACTCGAGCTCAACGAGGTATACCCATCGATGCGACCGACAATGATGCCTTTCTTAAGCTAGGTAAATTTCATGCTAGATCTAGAGCTAGATGTAGCGAGTTGGAGAAGGAAGTAGATAGATTGTCACGGGAGCTTACTTCACTTATATCTCGCTCCCTCCGTGACGAATGTAATACATGCCCTGCTTTGCTTGGAGATATGGAAAAGTTAAGGACTTCTTATGATTGTGTGACCTCTGAGCTAGATATTCTTAAGGTGGAGAATGTTAGTCGCTTCTTTGAACTAGAAATGACTAGGATTGTTGTTCCTTTATCTACTATTGAGACTACTTCTTGTACCTCATGTGAGGATAAGGACAATGCTTTTAGAGGTCTTTACACTATGCTTCTCGATCTGCCCGAGACTTGTGAAAGTTGTAATAATTTAAAGATGAACTTAAAAAAGGCAGATCACAAAATTGCTGAATTGCGTGCTTCCCTTTAGAGCCTATTGTTTCTTATACCAACTGTCCTAAATTAACCTTTGAGCTTGAATCGGTTTCTAAGCAATTTCAAGAGATGGTTGATCATAACAAGAAAATGGCTCAATTTGCTACTAAGGATCCTGTTAGCTCACCATGCAATGGTTGTAGTAAACTAAAATCTGAATTGATTGCATTGGATGAAAAATGTGTGAAGCTAACTAAGACCTTCTAGAAAAATCACATCCTTCTTGTGCTTTCTGTGCTGAAGTGTTGGAAAAGGATAAGGACATGGTAGAGACATTTAGGAAGAGTTACGAGAACCAAATGGCTAGGATTAGGGCTGCCCCCTGTGTGTCCTGCGAAGCCCTCAAGGTTGAGGTGGCCGTGCATAAGGAGAAATATGCACGTGCTATTCGCTCTTCTGCTATTGGTTCTTCTCCTTCCTCTCCTCCTGCTGTCTCTTCTTCTCCTCCTTGCTCTTCTTGCACCTCTCTTTTTCGGGAGTGTCAGTATCTTATGAACACTCTCGAGAAATTTGTAGGAGGCAAGAAAAAGCTTAATCTTATTGTAGACCAATCAAAGATTTGCAAGTTCAATCAGGGTCTAGGATATGATTTCCGTGAGGATGTGAGGAAGCATCCACCGTGGTGCTCGGACCCATAGCGCGGTGTGATTGAGGTCAAGCCCAAGAACAAGAATGTTCAATTTAAATCGGCGGGCTTTGTCCAAAGGATTTACGGCAGTGGGTGATTTCACTGCGACTTGACCTCTCGGGCGAAGCCATCTCATGCTATACGCCTCTCGGAAGGTGAAGTATCATTGCACCTTCCGGAAGGATGGACATTTGATTGACCCTTTGCTACAAGCGCGCAAGATTGCGCGAAGAGACCGTGTTGAGTCTCTTAGGCGTATTGTGTCGACCCGGACCTTGAGTGCACCTAAGACCAACACGTGGTCTAAACTTGCTCTTGTTGGTAGTTTTGGGCGACATCGAGTTTGGTTCTTCCGAGTTTTACGTTTTTCGTTCTCATGCTCCTCCGGTCGTGACTTCCGTCGTTACGGGGTAGATCTCGCTTTCCCATCAAGATGCCTACCAGCGGCGTGATCGACTTCTTCTGCCGGTGCGCCGACTCACTCTTCCGTAGCAGTCGGACCCGGCCAAACAGTGCGCACACGACCTTCCGCTTCTTTGAGTGACGAGGCGTAGGGTAGATAGAGGTCGATCGTGCTTGACTACTTCATCCGCTTTCGGCGTGTTCTGCGATATTGGGTGCCAAAATCACTCTTGATTTATCCTAATCTTGAGACTTTACTCTGTTTGACTCGGGTTCGCCGGCGGGAAGGCGAAGGTTTGGCTTGTAGACTCGGGTGTTCACGACACATGACCGGAGATTCCGTTGGTTTTCTTCCTTGCCGTGCTCCGGTGATGAGATGATCACCTTGGAGATACTTCATCTCAGGCGTCATCGCCAAAGGTACTGTGCATTAATGATTCATTTATTTTAAAGATGTTGCCTTGGTGAGTAAGTTGCGGTACAATTTGCTTTCCGTTTCTCAGCTTACCGATGATGGCTTTGAGGTAAGTTTTAAGAAAAACAATTGCAAAATTCTTGATTCTTCGGGTAGTCTAGTTTGCGGGATTTCTCGTTTTGGGAGGATCTTTCGTGCTGATTTTTCTGAGTCTTCTGGCGATCCTCTCCATTGTTTGCTTGCTTCGAGTCCATGACCTCTCTTTACGGCATAGGAGACTTGGTCATATTGGATTTGACCATTTGACCAGAGTTAGCGACCACAATCTCATTAGTGGTGCGCCGAAACTCAAGATGGTTAAAGATCTTGTTTGCGCTCTATCTTAAACCGGCAAGATGGTTGCCGCTTCTCACCCTCCCACACAGTGACTATGACCGATGCAAGGACATTGCTCCACATGGACACGATCGGACCGGCTCGAGTGCGATCTGCGGGAGGGAAGTGGTATGTTCTTGTCGTGGTCGATGACTTCTCGAGGTACTCTTGGGTGTTTTTCTTAGCCTTGAAGGATGAGACGTTTACACATTTTCGAGGTCTTTTTAGTAGGCTTTCTATTGAGCTTCCGGGTGCCTTACGAGCGATCCGCAGTGACAATGGCACGGAGTTCAAGAATTCCTACTTTGAGAGGTTTTGCGATGAGACAGGTGTAGAGCACCAGTTCTCATCTCCATACGTCCCTCAGCAGAATGGCGTAGTGGAGAGGAAGAACCGTACCTTGGTCGAGATGACCAGGACGATGCTTGTTGAATACTCTACACCACGGAAGTTTTGGGTGAGGCTATAGCCACCGTGCCATGTTTGACGAGTTTTCTCGGGGCACACTTGCACCGCACTTCTTACGAGTTGAGATATGGGCGTAAACTCAGTGTTTCTCATTTTCGTGTGTTTGGTTGCAAGTGCTTTATTTTGAAGTCCGGAAACCTAGAGGTGATCCAGTCCCTCATCCACCCCTTGAGGTGCCTTCTTCTACCGCACCTCAAGGTGATCGCCCATGCCTCTGACTTCCTCTGGGTGGTGGCTCTGTTCCTACCCGTCAGTCACGAGGTGAGGCCACTTCTTAATCTCATCCGGACCTCCAAGACATATCCAAAAATCTCATCCTTGAGCGCGATGATTGGAGACCTCTTTGAATGAGTCACACGCTCCAAGTCTGGCGTGTCACTTTTCTGTCTCCACTCTGCCTTCGTAGCTTCCTTTGAGCCCAAGGACGTTTGTCATGCTCTATCTGACGAGTCTTGGGTCAATGTCATGCATGAGGAGTTGGAAAATTTCGAAAGAAATAAGGTCTGGTCACTCGTTGAGCCCCCACGAGGTCACAATATTATTGGAACTAAGTGGGTGTTCAAGAACAAGGAGAGTGAAGATGGAGTGTTTATTCGAAACAAGGCTAGACTGGTAGCTCAGGGGTACTCCCAGGTTGAGGATCTAGATTTCGAGGAGACCTTTGCCCATGTAACTAGACTTGAGGCCATTAGAATCCTGCTTGCCTTCGCAGCTTCTAAGGGTTTCAAGCTCTACCAGATGGATGTCAAGAGTGCCTTTCTTAATGGCTTTATTGAGGAAGAAGTCTATGTGAGACAGCCTCCAGGTTTCGAGAACCCCAAATACCCTAATTATGTCTACAAGCTTTCCAAAGCGTGTATGGACTTAAGAGCCCCTAGAGCTTGGTATGAAAGGCTTAAGTCCTATCTGTTGAGGCATGATTTTGAGATGGGTAAAGTTGACAAGACCTTGTTCATTCGTAGGCAGCACCGACTTTCTGCTCGTCGATTACGTGGATGACATCATCTTTGGCGGCTCCTCGCATGCTCTCGTTTCCCAGTTTTCCGATGTCATGAGCTCGGAATTTGAGATGAGCATGATGGGCGAGTTGAGTTTCTTCCTTGGCTTCCAAATTAAGCGAGACTGGGAGGTACCTTCTTGCATCGGGGCAAGTACACTCGAGACCTCTGAAGCGCTTGATATGAGTGATGGGAAGCGGTGTCCACTCCTATGGCTACATCAATTCCACTCGACCCGGATGAAGGCGGCGAGCGATCGATCGAAGGAGTATTGAAGTATGATCGGCTCCTCTTGTACCTCAACGCCTCGAGGCCGGACATACACTTCTCCATGTGTCTTTGTGCTCGGTTTGAGCTTCACCTCGCGTATCTCACCGCCAAAGACGCAGCGCATCCTTCGGTACCTTGAGCTACCATTGACTATGGTATCGGTACTCTTCCTCATCTGTCTTTCCACGAGAGCCTACTCGGATGCGAGACTTTCTTGGTTGTAGGATGAGCGGGAAGAGCACCGAGCACTGCCAATTCATTGGTACTTCTCTCGTTTCTGGTCCTCGAGGCGGTCCGGTGTTACACCCACCGCGAGGCGAGTGCGCGTTCTGCGGCCGATTCTTTGTAGCCAAGTGCTGGATGGTCTCGACCTGCGGGACTTTGGGTTAGCTATCGATCGTGTTCCGCTCTTCTGCGATAACACTTCTGCGATTAGCATTGCTAAGAACCGGTCGGCATTCTCGGACCAAGCACATCGATATCGATATCACTTTCTTCGAGAGCATGTAGAGAAGGGTGACATCGTGCTCCAGTTTGTGGAGAGTGACCACCAGTTGGCTGATATGTTCACCAAGCCATTGGATAGCTCTCGGTTTTCAGCTTTGCGGGGAGAGCTCGGGGTGGTTTGTCCTTATGGACTGTTGTGAGGGGAGCTTTGGGCTTTACTGCTTTATCATATTCTTTATGCTTCTATATCCTTACTGTTGCATCGTATTTTCGGGTGCATTGGGCTTAGTCCTTCTAGCATTGGTTAGAGTGTGTCTCTTCTTTGAGTGCTTAGACTTCTTGCTCTTATCTTGTGCTTCGGGATAGTTGTTTCTTATCTCACTAGGTTGAGCTCACTCACTTCTTCTAGGTTCTAGCGAGGGTTGGGCCACCCTCGGGTGAGCAGTGCGTGTTTGCTCTCTAGTGTGTGTTTTACTCGGCAATTTGTTGTCCCGAGTCATATGGGGTAGATAAGAGTTAGTCTGAGTCATTAGTATTCTCTATCTTATCTATGCTTTAAGGACTGCCCTTCTTGATTTGTTTACCAGCTTCTCGTCTTTATTGCTTTGGTTCAGGGGAGTTCTTTTGGGAACTTCTAGATCTTAATATTGACATAACTCAACTTGAACTAAAAGTCGCATCTCACGTTGAGGGGGAGCTGGATTTTCTTGCATTTACATGTCATTCTGCATTGTAATATAACTACATTGAGCCTTGATTATTATCCTGTTATGACATGCTTAAAATGTTTTACACCTTGCCATGACTTTGCTTATTTTGCTACATTTATCATGACTTCTTATGTGTACACTAGCTTTTGCCATGATAAGTTAACTAAAATTGCTCAATTTGAACTTAAAACTTGTCATGTTAGCACTCGAAATTAGTCTTTCTTGAGCTATCCTCTTATAATTCATGCCATGTCAAATAGGCTGAGTTGAACGTTGAATCTCTATTGAGCCTTAGATTGAGCTGTTTTAGTCTCTTGATGATGCATAAGTGAGTACAATCATTTCAAAAGCAAAAAGATCTCTTTTGTGCGAAAAAACTGATCTCACCAATTCTTTCTCATGAGACGGCTTGCCATTGCACTAGGCATGAACTCAGGGGGAGTTTTGGATGACCAAGATCATTTCCTTAAGCTTCTCGCTTGGTATGATCGCATAAGGCTTGAGATCTAGCACATGATAAAAACATTGGTTGGAAACGACCATAAGTTTCAAAAGAAAATATGTCATTTGTGCTCAATTTGCTTAAGCTACTAAAATAACCAAGTACTTAAACCAATTTTTCACTCTTGAGTATATAGCACTCTAATTTGGGCTCAGTATTAGATTCTTGGTTCCGCTTAGCTTGATTGACATGGCTTGCATCATCTTTGGATGTCTCTAGCTAGACTTTGCTTATTGATAACTTGACATGCACTAAATTTCATATTGTCATCTATGAGCTTCTAGCTGGCTTATACATATTTTGTTATGATCTTGATAGCTTTTCATTAAGTTATGGCTTGGTGTAATATATTATGGTCATTTTGGATAATTCTCATGGCTCTAAATGCTTACAATAAACAAACTTCAGCCATTTCATCCATCATCATGACTTATTCTCTCTTTTGCATTCTTGATGTGTTTATTGCCAAAAGGGGGAGAATAGATTGGAGAAAAAGTCTTTTGGGAATCTAGAGCTTGGAGAACAATTTACTCTTTCTTGAGTTGCTCTAATGATTCCTTCTGTCGACATGGTCATGAGTTTCAATTCTTTCTTTGGACCATGTTGGACTCTTCAAACTCAACTTCTTGCTTTTTCTGGGTTTATCAATATACTCATCAAGGGGGAGATTGAGAGACCATGTGGAGGTCATCCCGTTGTGTATGATGAGTAATTGACATCGGTTTAGGAAAAGTCGAGTTTGAGTCGGTTGGTTCGGACCTAGACGTTGCGTGGCGTAACGGGCTCGGTCGGACTTGGTCGAACCTAGTCGTATGGGTTTAGGTTGCATATTCTGATGACTCGACAGGTTTGATCTCTATTTACGCTTTCATGTATCGGCGGTGCTATTTGACGTGTTTCTTGTCCGTGTGTTGCGGGACATCGAGGCGGAGTCGTGGCGAGACACGGGTGGCCGGACTAGGCGCGGGCGGCCGAGGTCGAGCGGTCGTGATGTGTCGAAGGCGGCGTGGACTCGAGGTGGTTGCGGGCGTGCGAGGCAAGGAGTGCGAAGCTTCCGGAAGGTGCGGGGAGGGCGGCGGGAATTTCACAAAAGTGCACAAGCGGGAGGCGGGCGCCATTGGATTTAGCGGGCGTAACGGGGCGGAGACCCGTTAGCCAAGGCTATAAATAGAGGAGAGGGGCTGCATGCCTCCTCATGGCTTTTGGAGAGAGTTAGGGTTAGCTAGAGTCAAAAGAGGCTTTGAGAGTTTATTTTGGCTTTAGGATTTAGTTGTTAGGAGTTGGTAGAAGGGAGCGAAGTGTCTCCTACGATGGTGCTCTCTCGTGACTCTGTTCTTGGTCCTCCTCCTGTTCTTGAAGTTCTTGAGAGATGGAGAGGAGAGGATGGTTTGAGTCTCATGTAATCCATCCTTTAAGTGTACATGTGTATGGGGACATCTCTTTGATCCTCTATATCAATATGAGATGGCTTTAGTTGAATGAATTGAGTCTCGACTCTACTTCTTATTTTTGCTTGATGCTTCATTGGTGTGAATCTTGAGATTTTGCGTTTTTGCTCGATTCTTGTTGGGGAGTAGCAAAATGGGTTGCTCTATGATGGAATTACATTTCTAGACCCTTTGATTGACTTCTCCAAAGAGCAAATCTTGTTTAATTCCGCTTTTCATTTTTGCCTTCTCTGTTCTTGTTCTTGTGTTCTAGGGTTTTGTTGAAATTCATATTTCCCTTCATCAGATTGCATGAGATTTGGTACTTAGACTCTTGTAGCCATTGCTAATATAAGATCAAAGAATGAGGAGAAATTTGAATTTGTGGTAATCTCTCTGTACATTTTCAGTTTCTGGGTCAAATCTGAATTATTTGGTTTCTGTTGATTTATCCTGTTGAAGTGTTGTCTATATGCTATTTAGTTTGTAGTTCTTCTCTTTTGGCCGAAATATCTCAGTAGTTGTGCAACCTTTTTGTCTTGGAAGAACCTTCTCAATATCTACTGAACTCGTATTCGACCAATGAAATTCGTGTTTTCGGACCTATGTAAGTTCGATTCGGTTCGCACTCTGTACTTGTTGAGACCTTGCGAAAATCTTGGTTTCTTTCTCCCGAATGTGTTCTCTTCATGTGTGTGGCTATGCAAATTACGACCATCGGTTTGTTGGTTTCTTTGCAGCTTCTCGCTCGATTCATCGAATTTTCTGCGATAAGTTTAGTTTTCGCACCCTTACGAATTTCTTGTGCTATCTCCTTTTCCTTGCCTCCTCACTGCGATTGCGATGCAGCATTGGTAGCTCTTGGCGCTCATTTTTCGATCTCATGTTTTCGACTAAAACGCAACTAGTTACCTCCTATTTTGCCTTTGTTATTACGCACTTGAAATCAAAAGGAACTAAAGTAAACTTCTGTTTTCAAAGATAAAATCAACATACCTGTCTTGGTATTTTTCGTTGAACTGCTGTTTTCTCTTTTTGTTTTGTTGGCTGCGGTTTCGTGCCTTGTTCGAGTTCTTGTTTGGGGTGAAGTCTCCTGTTTTTAGCAGGTTTTCTTGCTATTTTCAGCAGCGTAAACAGCATCATCTCTTCTGTTTTCAGCTGTCTTTTTTTCCCGATGAGCAAATTTTTGTCTGCGATGAAAGCGCATATAGGCTCTGTTTATCCAACTAATGGACAGCGGTAAAGGGGATGTATGATTGCATATAGTAGACCGTAGTATTTTAGCATCACCGGTTTTGGTTCTGTACATGGTTTGGCTCTTGCTAATTAGTCGAGCCTTACATTTCGCTTAAGCCTTTTGAGCCTTTGTGTTTGCCGAGATTGTTTTAGCCTTTCTTAAATTCTAGTCTTCTGTTAGTCAGCCGTTTGTTTTTCAAGAAAGCACAAATCCTTCCTTCATAGCTATTGTAGCTATCGGAGAGAAGAATTCATTGTGGATACTTAGGGGCGATATCAAGAAGGCACCATTCACCCCCCCCCCTCTGTTGCCATTTCCGATTCTACACTAACAAGTGGTAAAATTTTTTAGAACATGCATACAAATATGTTCTAAATTTTTTTAAAATTTGTAGCAACGCACGGGCATTCAGCTAGTAGCCTTAATAAATATGACATGGGTTTTTGGTGGTAGGGTCTACAAACTATTATTGTATGTAAATAAGAGTGCTCAAATAATAATAATGAAAGTAACAATAACTTAATAATATATGATCAACATGATCAGAGACATTTGATTTGCCTTCAAGTTTTTTATTACTTCTTTATAGGCTTCAAGTTTAGTACCGTCTACCTCTGTTGTCTAGTAGCTTCTTCACCGATCAATTAGTCGAATCTAGATGCTAACGCAAAAGAATGAATACAAATAAATTCCTACTTTGCAGAATGCAAGCTGGAAATAAAATACAATAAAATATCTAAAAGATATAAAAAGGTGGGTTTTGGCGGATAGGGTTTAAGTTAAGCTTAATTGGGTCGAACGGAGTTGAAAATGGGTTAGACGGGCTCGAAACGATCGAAATGAGTATAAATAGGCTTAACAGGTTTGGATAAATAGTAACAGGTCATATGAATAGTACTAGATTGGCACTATTCTAACAAGTTGAATTTTGTGAATAGTAATGGGTTTGGGTTGGTTTTAGTTGGCTGCACAGTAATGGGCTAGGATATAAATAGTATTGAGCTAGATGCAAATAGTGTTGGGTTTTGACTATTGTGCTTGGCCTAATGGGGTTTCATTGTTTTGGCCCAACCTAGCTAGCCCATCTGCTCGGCTTGCCAGGCACGAGGCCTAGTCAGCTTGAATGAGCGCATATGGCTGCCCAAGTAGAGTAAGAAGATAGCGGCGGCGATTGCACGTCGGCGAGCACTATCGGCAGCAAGCGATGGTGCAACAAGGGTAAGTGATGTCTGAGCAACCTATTTTGGGTATGTGCATAGTTGGAGGGCATCGGAGAAGGCTAGCGGCGGTTATGGCTCATTGGAGCAGGGCCATGGCACGACGGCACTCCGGTGGGGTTCCGATAAGTTTGAGGGTGGCTTGAGTTTCTATCGCGCAGAGGAAAGTTAACGGTGGTGGTGGTTTAGGCTGGTTTGGTCAGTGCATGGCTGTCCATGGTGGTCATGCATGGCTGGCAGTGGCGCACGGCGTCGGTGGCGTACAGGTGACATGGTGGGTCTAGATGGTCGGGGTTGGCTTCGTGATGTCCACTAGGTGCAATGTGTAACATCCCAAAATTTGGATGTTCAAAAATATGTAATTTTTTTTCAAAAAACTTTCTCTTGCATTTTGCTGGCACTCAAATTTCTTCGGAATATTTATTTGAAATTTTCTAAGTTTCATGCTATGCAAAATTAATAACCCAAGAATAATCCCAAGTGCAAATAAATGATGATCATGTAAATAATAAAAATAGAAAGTGACTTTACAGATCATGAATATCAAAATACCAAAATCTAGAATTCAAATTCAAGTCAATAAAATAAAACCGAAAGAATATTAGACTCTATTTTTAATTAATTAGACCAAAAAATTCCTTCTTTTAAATTCAATTAGCAAACAAAACCCAAGGTCGAATATTCAAAATTTGTACACAAAATCATAATAAAATAAAAATCAAAAATAGAGGAATATTAGTTTTTGTATCTAAATATTTGAACCAAGACTTGAATTAAAAATCCAAAAACAATTGAATACAAAATTTAAGTGAAAATTTAAATTTTAAATATTATGCAAAACTCCAAAAATCAGTAAAACCTAATGCAAATTAAAATTTAAATTTAAATTAAAAATCAGAATTTCAAATTTTTCTTAATTCTTTTCTTTTTTCTCTCTCTCTCTCTTCCTCCCTACTGACCGCCCGGCCCCGCTCTCCCTGTTCATCCGTCCCCACCATGTTGGCCGCGTCGCCTCCTTCACGTCGTCGAACCTCTCCTGTCGCATCCCCGTCTACACCCATGTCCTGCGCGTACGTCATCTGGCGTCGGTCGTCGCCTCGCCATCCTATCGCCACACCACGCACTGTGCTTCAGTTGCCAGCCACAGTGGCTCTATCTGCGCCCCCACGACTATAAATAGCCACTGGCCTCCTCCCTTATCTCCTGCGTAGTCCCCTGCTTCCCAGCTAAACCACCGAACCACCCTCCCGCGTCGTGCGTGGGCCGCCACCCGCCACCCGCCACTGACGGCCACGTCCTGTGTCCCCGCCCCACCAGCCTCCTCCGAACTAATCGGGTTTCAAGACCGCCTCACTCACCGCGCTTCTTCCCCAAAACCGGCCGTCGCAGCCATTCTTCCACCAACTCCTCCTCGGGTAACCTCTCCCCGATTCCTCACGGTGAGAGCATCTCCTCGGTGCCCTGAAACCTCTCCAACCTCCGGCCAACGCCCTCCACCGCCCGTGCTTCCCCTCCACGGTCACCTGACCGCGCCACCTCCGGCGCGCACCGCCAGCTCACCCTGGTCCTTCTTCGGCTCGGCCAATGGCACAGTAAGGTTTCTAGCCCCTTCCTCCAGCCCATGCTTCCTCTATCCTTCTTGCTCTTTCACCACGGTGTCGTTGCCCCATGCCCACCTCACCGCCAGCCACTTCGGGCTACCGCCCGCCCGCCTCGCCGCCTCTCCGACCAATGTGCTGCCTCCCGAGCTCCCCCACCTTCCCCACAACCCATTTTGGTGGTTGTCACTCCCTCCTCGGCCACCACCGCTTGGGTGAGCCAGGACCGGTGAGCCCAGACCCACCCACGTTGGTCGCTTCCTCTGTTTTGCCCCTTGCTCGCACATTCATTTTATTTTTATTTTTATTAACACATTTCAATTAAGGAAAATACCTCATCTAATTTCTCCCCTTCCTTCATATTGGACTAAATATCATATATGAGTAACTAATGTAGTTTGAAACATTTAATTAAAGTCTAATTATTAATAAAGGGGCAATGATAAAAGATAGCTTTCGTGAAATGTCCAAATTTAATAATCCCAACTCAAGGTAACAAGGTGAATGACAAAATCAAGCCGCTTCATAAAATTAATTAAACGATATGCTGTAACCATTTAAAATGAAATACATATTTAAATTAGAGAGTCATGATTTAAAATATAATTTCCACCATTTGCACGTCACCGATAAACAAATCTCAACGATAATTTTAGATAATAATGATGGTGAAATAGGAATTGGTATTTAGATTAACCTTCCACCTAAAATGACTATGGATAAATTGAAATATGCCTAAAGAATATATTGTAAAAACTATTTTCATAACAAAAGCATTTTATGATTAAGTAATACAAAATTTAACCATCTAAAATATGACTATGTTCCTATATCTTTAAAAGGTCATGAAAATACTCCTTCGAACGACCATTAAATAAATTGAGGTGTTAAGCCGTTAATATTTAAACTATAACTTACATGACTTGAATAAAAGGTTTCCTTGCATATAATTAATTTTATCAAAAGCCATAGGAATCCCCCCCCCAAATGGTACTTGAACAATTTAGGGAATTACATTGAATGTTGAGCCACTAGTGTTAATTTCGAATGAAAAATTAAATTAAACATTACCCCGAATATAGTTAGTTAAACACCCGTAGTGAGTGACATCTAAATTAAAGCATCCGTTCACATTGGCCTATTTTCTTGGAATATAGTTGACGCCATCAAAAATTGATTAGAACTATTACGACAAATAAAAGACCTTACTAAATGTAACTATCGGGGAAATAATGTTGAAAATTGTTAACATATCAACTAACCATTAGCTCAAAATGCAAGATAGATTAAAAATGATATATGGACCCCTAGGTCAGGGTTAATGCTCTTGCGATGTACAAATTAGTGTCATTCAAGAAATAACAAGCTAATATCATATACCGGTGCATAGGTTTAACCTGACTCATGGAACTTCCTAAATAAATATAAAAATAATAAAAGAAGTTATTAAATAAAAGATCGATCCATGCTATTCAAAAATCGACTATGCCTAGCCATCCTTGAATCCAAAGCGGAATATTCTCATAAATATTCCTCTTGTCATGAAGGCTCGTTGACATCTGTCGTCAATAGATTTCTCTCCTTCATTCTTCCCTTCGCTCCAACCCCTTTAATTCCGCCAAAACTCCATGCCCAATAACATTGCCTCAAAGCACCCATTAACTCATAATAATGCTAAATTGAGTCTATTTGGATTTATTTGTATCTTTTGAGTTATTTGCATTTATTTGGATTCAGTTGTTTATCGCATAACTAGAAATTGGAGTCCCGAAGAATCAAGGGATCAAGCGAGGTGAAGATAAAGACCAGAAGCTCAAGACCATCGAGTGAGAGAGCTTAGAGTGAGCTCAAGACCGCAGTAAACCGCGCTAGGCGAGTCAATACTTTGATCATGTTGACCCTACATTTTCTACAAGTTATTTCCGTTTTAAATTATCAAATTGCGTGTTGTTATTTCATATACAAATATATGTTTGTTTTAAGATTCTAATTATATGCCCATTATTTGACTTGCTAGTATTACACCTCCTTTGGAACATTTGAGTAATTGAGCCTTGTCACCCTAGCAAAATTATAATAGTAAAACTTTCAAAAATAAGTCCGTAATTATACGTCATGCTTAGTACTGCTCATATAATCGGGGGCACCAAAATGCTCCAAGCATCACTTTTAATCATGAGAAATTGATTTGGGAAGTCATGGTGAAAATGGCCGGTATACTTTGACATGGATATTTTATGCTCCCAAAAACCCTAATTTGCTTAAATATCATGGTGCAGTGGTGCACAAGAGTGTGTTTAGTGGTAGAACCACCCAGATAACCCTATAGACCGAATCTTGTGATAACATCCTAGTGTACAACAGTACAAAACCACAAATCAGCAAATTGCAGGCATGGCTAATTAATTTGTGTTGCCCTAGCGTGGTTACGTGAAGGTGTGAACACGTGCAAAGGGAAGGATGGTTTCATCCCCACCTTTGCCCGTGATGGCTCACGAGGGACCCTTCTCGAGGGATGTTTGTATCCTACAAAAGATAGACCTTAGCGGGCGTAACCACATTAGAATGATGCACTGTAACAGCCTTGTAATAATCTACTCAACCGCATGACTAAGGGATCATGTGAAGCAACGAGCGATTATCTCTTGTGGGTAAAGTGTACAAACTCTGTAGAGTGAAAACTATTTGAATAGTCGTGCCCACGGCCACGGTCAAAGGCGGACATGGGAACTTAACTAGATATAGTTCTATTTCAAAAACTTTGTGGTTGGAATTGGTAAAGTGGAGGGTAGAGAAAGGCCCTGATTTGTGTTGCCCTAGATGTCGCCCCAGTGATAAGGTAAACGGATAATATGCTGAAATGTTAGCATATGGTACAGAAACCATGTAACAGTTGATGGAATCTGGATCGCTATTATTATTATTATTGCATTCTTTCACATAATATATTTTAGTTCAAACTGCTAGGTCTCAGGAAATTTCTATGTATCATATTTCAAAAATAATTTATAGCAAATAAAATAACCCGGACATTTCGTTGATAAACCATGCATATTATCTAATTGCATCCTGTGTATTGGCTCGTAGAGCATGGTGGATTGTGCTCACCGCCTCCTCGGTTAATCCGAATCGAGTCGATCGATCGTTTGAAGAATACACACGGTATTAAGGTGAAAAGTCAAGAGCTAGGCCGCGAACCCCCAGTTGGCTGCCTGTGGGCACGTCCTGAGGCTCCCACCTGTGTGCTTCGTTTCCGCTGCTACATTTTATTGATTCCGGTCTGATCGGCCCGTGAGTAAGTATACTATTATATTTACGCTTTCGCATGATATGTATTTTGATGTTCAGTACTGTATCTGTGAGTACTATCTACTGATTTAGGGAATAGTACGGTGGAATCACAGAGGATTCAGGTTGAAAAATCCGAGTCCGACACAATGGCCGAGAGAAATTGGGTTGTAATTGAGGCTATCAGTGGAATTAGTTTTTGGAACTCACTGGTGTGAACTCGATGGCGATGGCGATTCTTGGTTGGAGATCGGAGGGAAAGATCGTGGAGTTGCAATTGGGTGCAAAAGCAAGCTAATGAGGAGCTTGGCTAGGCTTTAAAGACCAGCAAAGGTAGTCGTGACAGGGTCATGGTCATGGCGTGGTCGGCGCGTGGAAGACAACGCGGGTCGCTGAAGGACTTTGGTGAGGTGGCGGTGATGCTGGCAGCTGTGATGGTATCATGGGGTGGGTGGCGTCTCTCTAGCACAAGTGCGCATGCTGGCGAGGCAAATTAAGGTGTCAGGCGCACGCTGCGCAACTAGCGACCGAGGTGGCAGTGACAAGGTTGGCATTGGCTATGGCACCATACTTGGTGGGGCGGTGTGAGGCTATTGATTGCTCGATCGGCGAGGTGGCGCAACACTGTGCAAAGGTTGATGGCTTGCAATAGCGTGGAAATGCAGTGAGCTAGTGAACGACACACAAACAAGAAGCGACTGGGTGGCAAAAGGGGAACCGGGGAGGAGACGCCAGGCAAGAAAATGCCAAGGCAAGAAGGAAAGTGGATTGGGAAAGCGAAAAGTTGAAGAAAGTTTTGGATTTGGCAAAAATTTCAGATGCAAGCTAATTTCAAATAAATCCAAAATTTTGATTTTTTTTTGGTTCGTTTCAATGAAGGGGAACAATAAGGTCCGCCACAACTTTTTTTAACCAAGGTTCACCGGATCTTGATAGTTCAAAATTCGAACCTTTTCTTGAAGAAAACACATTGAGTGTTTCCTAGTCACAACTTCTTTTTCTTATCAAAGAAAAATTCGACACAAATACTGCAAGTAATGCCTTTGATCCCAGCCGTCATTTTTGGATCTAACGGCTTCTAAAGCACGTCGTACAGCAAACCGGAGCAGATCTGCGCCCCATATCAAATTCGACTCGACACAATTCCTGACCTCAACACACCAAAAACCCTAGCTCGCATCCTCTCCTCCCCGTCGTCCTCGCGCCGTCCTTCCAAGAGCACCCTCTTCGTGCCCACGGCGACGCCGAGCACCGACCGAGCAGCCATGGCGAATCGTAAGAGACGCGCAAACCCTATCCCCTCCTCTTTGTCACGCCTCACGCCCCCTCTGACTATGCTCTTAACTCTGGATGCCTTCTTGCGGTTGGTTGGTTGATTTGCAGCAGCACCGGCGGCGGCAGGGAGGTCGTTCCTGCAGGCTGTGTCGACGGTCACAGAGGAGGCGCCGCCGCCGCTCCGCGTCGTCCAGATGGAGGGCCTGGTGAATTGCTCTCGATCCCCCTTTTGCGTTCGGTCGTACGTAGAGTCTCGCGTGCACCCGCTATGTTTGTTAGCTCGTTGGATTTGGTCTCCGACGCGTGGGAGGAAGTAGGGGATGCTCTAGCTTTTCGACGGATCTGTCTGTGTGGTGAAGCGCGCGCTATTTGTGTTTTAGTTTCTCCCACGGTTTTGTTTAGCCTTTAGATTGAGGTGATCGCTGCTCCTTGCAATTTACATGATGTGCTGAGGTATTTTAGAGGATGGACAGTAGAGAAAAATGCTCCTTTCTTGTCCCAATGTTCATATTTACTTTTGAGGTCAGTTGTCGGGGAATCAAAGAGAGACATAAAGCCAAATTCTTGCGTGATTTGTAGTGCATAGGGTGCCTAGAACAGTACTGTGTCGGTAGTGCTGTTTTCCACCACAGGGATGCCGTTTCTTTACACACTACCTCACATGATAGATGCAACACGGTTGAGATTGCCTCAAAAATTTTCCCTTGATGTGTGCGGTAGATCAGTATTATTACAGCTTTTGAACAGAATTTTCTTTTTCAGAATAAGCTTTTGAACAAACTGTGAACATCAATCTGTTTAGGCACTAATATTTGCGCATTTATAAAGGGAATGGCGGTACATTATCTTGGATATGCATACGGTGATTGAACACACTGATCTGATGCATGGCATTATCTGGGTTGTTTAGGAATATGATTGACAAACGTTTTTCTTTCACTCCAGTTAACTCATCCGGTTTCTAATTGTTGTTCGATTTGTTAGCATTAACCTAATAAATCCTGTTAAACCAAAATATTGACCCAGCAAAAAAAAGTGCATCAAGGGTTGGTATCAAACAAATCTCACCCGGTTTAAGTCAGTTTCATCAGTTGCGGTATACTAGGTAAATTTTGCTGCATCGTTCGATCGGATGATTTTCCCATGATTACCAAGTAGCAACATTTGTCTTTTGGCTTCTATTTTGCAAAGCACAGATAGGCTAGGCTAATTTCTTCTCGCTATAATTTTTGCTCTCCTGTAATGTAGGCTGTCCTGAAGATCATTAAGCATTGTGAGGAGTTTGCGCCTGCTCTGGTTACAGGTCAACTGCTTGGTTTGGATGTTGGCAGTGTTCTGGAAGTGACCAACTGTTTTCCTTTCCCTGTGAGTCTTTAACATTTTTTTTGTGGTTTCTGTATATTTGCTATGATAAATTTACTTCCAGGATACGTGTGGTTTATCCGCTTTATAGGCTAACGGCTACTGTAAATTTCACTGCAGATCAGAGAAGATGATGAGGAAGCTGATGCAGATGGTGCAAATTATCAGCTTGAGATGATGAGGTGCTTGAGGGAGGTTAATGTTGACAATAACACTGTTGGATGGTATGAGAAGCTATTTCATCTGATTCCATATCGATATTCAATTCATTTAGAAATAGTTAGTGGCGTGTTGAGATGTCTTGACATGTGCCTTGACAAACAGTGCATACTTTGCAGATATTCATGTATTTATGTTTCATGATCTTGCATAACTAAGAAATATTGAGTATAGAAGCGCGTTGACATGCTCTGATACATTTGCGATATTGTTTTGTGGTCCATGGTCTACGTCAACCTTGGCTTTAGTTTTGTGCAGTAAGAGTTTTGCATAGTTCTTTTCTATTGGCCATTTGTACATTATTTGGGGAATTGTCAGCCCGTAGGAAATACTGCAGCCAAACAAAATCTAGATATGTTCATTTGCCAATATAGTATGGTACTTCTGTTAGTATGAAGAACGGAGTAGTTTTGGGCATAGCCTCTAGGTATGTATCGTGCTGGGACTGATAATATTGCATGCATTCAAATGATGTTCACTTCATGGATTTATATTAACTATGTCAAATTGTCAATGTATCTTTACTAGAATCATGGTGTCATAGGCGTGGGCCTTGGGCCCAGCCGGGTTATTATTAGAAATTAGATATTAGATTCTATTTGAGTTAGAGATTAGTTTTCTTTTATTAGAGATATAATTAGAGATATGATATTAGTTTCTATATTGTTAGAGATATGATTGTAATTAGATTCTATCTGTTAGGGGGAGCCCATCTATATAAGAGGGCTACCGCATGCTATTGGAAGGAACCAGAGAAACAACGAAGTCTTTCTCCTCTAAAGTCTCTCTCTTCTCTAAAGTTCATCTCTCCTTCTACGCCGACGCCATCCGGCCATCCTCTTGGTGGTGTTTATCCCTCATGAACTAAGGTTCATGTCACATCGGAACTTTCTTTGCTCGAATTGGCAATTGTATTTATTCATCTTTTAGAAACACTAATTTATGGGAGGTTGCTAGATTTGTTTATCATGTGGAGCAACATCCAAGCTGCTGGCACTGTCGCTTCTGTTTATATTTCGGTGATCGGTCTTGGTTGGCGTTTAAGTGTTTGTGTTCAGTCCACATGAGCTATAGTTATTCTTGATAATATTAGCCTACATGTTTACAAGTCTCGTTGAAAATGCTATGTATATTTGTAACTGCAGTATGTCCTTGTGGCTTGTGAGTTAGTGACTGCTTGACCAACATATTTCATCTTGAGCTATAAGAGTATGATGTCATTACTGCTTGTCCAACATTTTGGAGATTTCCTATTATGTTTTATTTTACATACGTTGTGGCTTCTAGCCTTCTACTACAATTCATGTTCTATTCTGCTACTAGATTTAATATATCACAGTTATTGTAATAAGCTGCTGTAATTTAATTTTATGTTTTGACCTTTGCATTACTTCTGTTTTCACCTATGCTTACAGGTATCAATCTTGCTTGCTTGGATCTTTTCAAACTGTGGAACTGATTGAAACATTTATGAACTATCAGGTATAAGGAAAAGAAATAAGCTGTGTTAGTGGTCCAACCTTTTCGTTAATGTTGGATTATCCTCCCCCAGCTTTGAAATTCTTACTTGACCCCTCTTTTTCACCAATATTCTTTTCCAAATCAGTTTCCATCATGCCCACATCAGTGGTCTAACCTGATAGTCATGTTTGTAATAGCAACCTGTAATGTAGTCCTGTGGCACAAAAAAAAACCGTGTAACTTAAGAGTCCACGTACGTAGTCACGTGTTGCGATCTACAATAACAAAATGGTACATTTGTTCGTCTCCCTCCCACCTGCCACACAAAATCACTCAGAAAGAACTGTGCATTTGCTCCTTCAAATTGCAATGGGGTTTCAGGTATCAGGGTCTAGGTTTCAGCTAGTTTTGGGTTTCAGGTTCCAAGTTTCAATGGGATTTCAGGTAGGTATCAAAATTTTAGAGAAAATTAGTTCATTACCATTGAAAGGAGGCATAAATTGGAAAATACCATCTTATGTGAGAATGACGTGGGGCCTGGGGCCACATGTTAGTGATACATTGCATGGTATTTTTCAACTCCTTTATTTTTGCGATGGTACTCGAGCAATAGATTTGGATCGGACATGGGCATGCTATCCCATCGAAATAGGATCGTGTTGGATAGTATTTCTCTATTTATGTAACTGATATAATTATTCTGTGGTGGATTGCAACTACGTGGTGGCTTCTGACTAGTGGATTGAAATGTCTGATCCTACCTGCTGCCACATTATGTGTAATTGAACAACTATATTTGTATTGCATAAACGAGTATCTGCTGCTCTTCCTATAATCTAGTAATGTTAAACATATATCTTGTTCAACTCTTCAATTTTAGCTTTGAATGATTTTTCAATCCAAAGTTTCCACATAGAATTTCCAATATCAGATATCTTTGAGTAGGTCCTAAGATCATCATGGTTCTTGTTATATTATCTCCTATTTTCCATGCTGAACATAGCATTTACTTGTTGCAGGAGAATATCCGGAGATGTGTGTGCATTGTGTATGACCCATCTAGGTCAAATCAAGGAGTGCTAGCTCTCAAAGCCTTGAAACTCACAGACTCATTTATGGATCTTTACCGTAACAATGGATTAACTGGAGAGAAGTACAGCTTCATTTCTGTAATGCAATCATTTAAAAAGTTATGCAAACATTGTATATACAAAATTACAAATGCCTCTTTATTTTTACAGGTTAAGAGAAAAGAAATTGTCATGGGTTGATATTTTTGAGGAGATACCGGTATGTACTCCTATACCTTCCATTTTAGTCATAAGAATGAATGTGATCTCTCCTGATGTATCCTGTCTTGTTTGTCTCAGATTAAAGTTTCCAATTCTGCGCTTGTCAGTGCCTTCATGAAGGAGCTAGAACCTGAGTCACTTGTTTCACAGGTTCAGATTTTTTATTTGCCAAAGCTCTTGTATGAATTTGTCGTCTTCATCCTTTTAGCATCTTTTCTGAAGTCACATTTATCCTTCTCATTTATGTTTCAGTGTGATTTTGACCGTCTTAAATTATCAACTGCTCCATTTGTGGAAAGGAACTTGGAATTTCTGATTGGGTGCATGGATGAACTTACATCAGAGCAAAACAAGGTGTATATTCTAAGAAATTAAACTCCTGTCTAGTTTATGTGAGGTTAAAGTGATGAATCTATTTGTTTGACTGAGTGTTGTCCTTGCGATGTAGTTCCAATATTATTATCGCAACCTCTCGAGACAACAGTCACAGCAGCAGGCATGGCTTCAAAAGAGAAGGTGAAAGCAAATGCTTAAGCCATAGTTGATATGTAGCTCAGTAGCTCTTGGATCATATTGCTTTTTCATATTCTTTGTGGTTTTACCATAGTAATCATTCAATTCAAGTGCCTCCCAGGAATAAGAAAAGCAAATATGTGTCTATAAAACATTCCCCTTACTATTTTCCGCTACTACAGGCAAGAGAACATGGCGAGAAAAGCTGCTGGAGAGGAGCCATTGCCAGAAGAAGATCCATCCAATCCTATCTTCAAGCCAATTCCTGAGCCTTCACGTTTAGAGGGTTATCTCGTAACCAATCAGATCTCCAGTTACTGCAACCATATTAATGGGTATGGATTCTCTAACATTTTTAGGCCTATCCTCGGTGATTTCCACAGTTCTTCTATGGATTTACGTTAGGGAAAGAATGATCTTATTTACTGCACTTGACGATCCGATTTGCCTTCTGATGCAGTCATGTTATGTGCCCAAGTTTTTTTAAGGGGTTGGGGTCTCATGATTGGATAGCTCAGTTTTCTTCCAAAAAGACGTAGAAGAGTTTTGGTCCTAGCAGTTTGATTTACTTCATTGTTAAAAAGTGTTAATTAGATTAATTTGAAAAAGATGCCTTCTGCTAGTTTAATAAATTTCTCCTGCAACAGTTGATGGAATAAGCTATCCAATTTATGTGATTGGTAGAATGTGGTGATGCGGTTTTTCCTAAATCACCTGCATAGTTGTATGTGGCGATAATAGAGTAAAATAACAAATGATATACTACATTTCATTGTTGGTTCCACTGTTTTTGCAGTAAAACAGCAGATTCCCCACCCCCCCCCCACCCACCACCCACACACACACATATTTCGTAGTGCTGATATGCTAGGCATTGATACTGATGTTTTTATTACAATCGCAGGGTTGCTGGTCAGAATTTCAACAGGCTATACTTGATGAAGGCCTTGCAGGAGGATTAGGCGACTAGGTGATGAGTGCCAGCTGTTGTGAGATTTGACTTGACACTCTACTAGATCTCAATTTTGCGATGTACTTCATGTGACCATGCCCATTGTCTATTTTGTTTTGCCAAGAACACCAGATAGTTACGTTTCATTGGGAGGCTGCCTCTCAGCGCTCTCACATGTCCTGCCGTTATACCAAACTTCTTCGTACTGAGTCTAGAATCAACAGTTTCAATATTATCACTTGATTTCGTTATTTTGTTGAGTTTTTCTAACGCATTCAACAACTTCATTTTTAATCGGTCGCTCCATTTCTTTGGTTGCTTGTGAGCTTTTTTTTGGATACATGAAAGGGTGAACATTGATACTTGGAAACATAATTGGCATGTTTCAGCTCACACAAATTAGATGGTAGCGCCCTGCGAAGGCCAATGGATTGTTTGGCTCATGAGACTGTTGGTTTGGTAAGTGAGCGTTAAAATTGTGCGAAGGGTATGCAGGTCTGTAGGACCTATGGAGTATCTGTGGATGCGTTAAAGGGGGAAGAAGATTGAGCGAGAGGCCATTCTCAGGCCGCCGCCTCTTGCTGCTCTTTCACTTTGGGTAATACTGCAGCCAGCGGGGATGTCGATTTGATCAGCTCCTTCACTTTGGGTAAAACTGCAGCCAGCGGGGATATCGACTTGATCAGCGGTAATGGCATAGGAATCACAGTGACATGTGCCTTTTTCTGCTCGTCTTGTTTTAGCCTGTCTTCAAGTCCAACAATAAGGTCCTGATGTTGGCACAGAGTTTATTAAGGGATAATTTGTCAATATCGGTATTCATGGTCTTGATTCTATCGGCTTTAATCTTATTGGCAACAGAAGCTATGGTGAGTGATTTTGATACCAAATGTTGTAGTACGAGTCTGAGGATCAAGAGTACGACATTCACTTTTAAATGGTCTGTCATGCCGTCATTAAGGTTTTGATGCTTAGTTGAAGAAGAGGAAGAGACAAAATACAAAATAAATTATACAAATATAATAATGAGCTTTATTAATGTTTAAATTGTTACCTCGTTAAAAATCTTTCCAAGTAAAAACACAACTTGAGAAAATTTTAACAAAGAAAAAACATACAGCATATAGCTCTGCAATATATGTAAAAATAAGAAAAGGTACAATGAACATTGATGCTTTAAGTATCGTCATGTAGATAGATATTGTTGAATATGTCTGCCAACTCTGTATTCTCTATAGAGTGTTGAGCTCGTGAATCAGCTTATTTCCAGTCTTTCACTGTTAGAATTACTTCCAACATCTCACTCGTAAGACTTGTTCTTCTCTCCAAAATTCTTTTAGAAAGACTGAAGGCAGGATTGCTCCAGTACTTGATGTTGTAGAACTTAATCTTCCGAAAATACTTGGCGCACCAAAGAATTTGCCCCACATATTGCATCACAAAATCTTTGGAGGTTGGAACTTGCTGCAATTCGTTGGTTAGAATGATTTACAGAAAAAAAATATTGCATCGTGAAAATCTTGAATATACGGATACAACATGTTCAAACCACATTTAACTATAAGATTAATAATATGACATACATATCGCTGATGTAGAAAGAAGGATTGGCGTATGTCCAAAGTAAATGCAAAAATTTTATTTATAAGACAAAATCTTCAACAACTTTGATAATACATTCTGCAATATTCTCACTCGTATGTGCTACGTCAATTAGTTCAAAGCCTATGATTTTTTTTCCATTACCAATCATTGTTAATATAATGAGCAACTACATTAAGATAACCTTCCTAGCCTGACCACTCTATATATCCGAGGTCAAGACTACCGAAAATATATATGTCTGAATGTGTTCTTTTAGTTTAGCATGCCCATTATTATAGTATTTAACTAAATCTCGAGTTGTTGTTTATCTAGAAACTGAAGAAAATCTAGGATTAAGAGTAGTTCAAATGTGGGTTTCAAATGCTTTAAACTCACCAAAATTTAAAGATAGATCCTGTGAGGCAATTAAATGACAAAGAGATCCTTGAGCTACGTCGGGACTACAATTCCAGTTACGTATCGTACCATCAAGGTTATACTATAGCTACGTATGCTTCATGATTATCCCTTGTTTTTCTTTACATCTTTGAGTGTGTGTGATCAATTGTTTAGTTCCACCGATAGACTTTGTAGACAATCCATGATGACAATTTTTTCAAACATCGTATCTTACCTGAGCTATAGTTTCATCTCGCTTCATTATCTTGTCAAATTTTACCCATACATCCGATGTACTTGGTCTGGATCTCTTTGCTTCGGTGCTTGCAGATGTAGAGGCATTCGTAGAGCCTAACGATGGTACAGTCAAGGTCTACTCTCCTGTTTATGGTGAAGGTGGAGACGTTTCATTCCTGAAGGATGAAAGATATTCTAGAAAAATTCCATAATCACTTACAAGAAAATTGTCAAAATTTCCCATGAAAAAATGTAGAAAAGTGCAAAATACAAATAGAAAATTACACTATTATCTATTTTACATCACAACCAAGACTCCAAGTTATCCCACAAAGACACCAAGTATTAGTTGAGTGGCATTGGAGAGTGAACCAAACTCTTGTTTTCTTTTCTGTGAGTGCTGAGATAGGCATCCAAATATAATCATTCATTCATCGACCAAACAAAGATATGATGGGACTAACTAGAGGGAGCTGATGAGTAAGACTGAGAGGATCTGACCATCTCATACCCCTCTTAGGGGTTTATATACATGAATGAGTTAGGATGAGAAGGATGGGAAATTCCCATCCTATCCCTCATAATTACAAAAGTTGAGGGTACATTGGTACATTCCTCTATACTACTGTGCCTATTACATATTGGGTCAATTGCAAGGCCCACGCAGGGGAGGTTGGGCCACCCCTACAACAATACTCCCTCGACAGCAAACGCGGAGGCCCCGATGGGCGAGTTGACGTGACCAACTATACCAGCCCCCCATCCTCTGTTGTGGGTACTGACCAAATAGTATATGAGGGGACTAGTTAGAGGGAGCTGATGAATAAGAATGAGGAGGTCTGGCCATCTCATACCCCTCTCGGGGGTTTATATACACGAATGGGTTAGGATGAGAAATTCTCATCATATCCCCTATAATTACAAAAGGTGAGGGTATATTGTTACATTCCTCTTGGGGTTATACTTAGCTATGTATGCTTCATGATTATCCCTTGTTTTTCTTTATATCTTTGAGCGTGTTTGATCAAGTGCCTAGTTCCACTGATAGATTTTGTAGACAATCCATGATGACAAAATTTCAAACATCATATCTTACCTGAGCTCTAGTTTCATCTCGCTTCATTATCTTGTCAAATTTTACCCATACCTCCGATGTACTTGATTTGGATCTCTTTGCTTCGGTGCTTGCAGATGTAGGGGCATTCGTAGAGCCTAACGATGGTATAGTCAGGGTCTACTCTCCTGTTTGAGGTGAAGGTGGAGACGTTTCATTCCTGAAGGATGAAATATCTTCTGGAAAAATTCCATAATCACTCACAAGAAAATTATCAAAATTTTCCATGAAAAAATTTAGAAAAGTACAAAATGCAAATAGAAAATTACACTATTATCTATTTTACATCACAACCAATAAAAGTAAGAACAACAAAAATATATGAAAATTAGTATTGTTACCTCTTTTCTTGACTATAACCGGATTTCGATTTTTTGCAATTTTTTTTGAAATTTGCCAAATTATCACAAAGTGTATCAAAATTTTCATAAAAGAATTCAGAGAAAACAACGAGAGATTGGGTGGTGGCTGAAAGAGGGTGGGTTTATTGCCTATTTATAGAAAAATTTGAGATCTTGTTGATTTTTTTGTATTTTTAAAGGAAAATAAAGAAAAAAATAAAATATATTATATCTCAAAGGACAATGCCAAAGAAAAAAAGAAAAGAAAAGGTCAACGTGTTCAAAATAGCTTTCGGCTTTTGGAAACTAGAAGCTAAAAGCCGTTTTGAACGAGAAATTGCCACGATTTTGCAATTTTCGTCATGAAATTATCGAGTGTGTCTCACCAAAAATACCAGCCAAGCGCAGTATGCAAGATCCAATTTTGGTGCTTTTAATTAATTTTAGCTAAATGAAAATGGTTGAGCTTTGAAAACGATCACTCCATCCCATCAGACCCTACACCTGCCCGAGGGCGGAGAAGCAGCCGTTCGCTCCATCCTCGTGCACTCCGCCCGACCCATCGCCATCCTCCTCCTCGCTGAGCTTCCAAAGCCCCCAACCCCCCACCAATACTCCGCTTCCGCGGCGACTACAAATACTCGCCCCGCCTCCCTCTCGCACGCCACGCTGCTCCCTCTCGCCTCCCGCCTCTCCTCCGCCTCCTCCTCTCCCCAGTCCCTCATGGCCGCCGCTGCCGTCTCCTCCCCTGCGGCCGCCGCCCCCTCGTCGCGCGCCGCATCCGCCTTGGCCGCCCGCCGGGGATTCGTCACCTTCGGCGGCGTAGCCCGCTCGCCCGCGCTGCGATCCGACCGCCTCCGCACCGCCGGCGGCTTCTCCGGTAACGGCCTTTCTCTTCTGTCTCGTGCGCGGCTAGTGGTATGGTTCCGTGTCGTCCTCTTGGGCTTGAGCTCGCGAGATCTGGCTTCTGTAGTGTAAGCACAGTTTGCAATTGATGTTTCTGCGGGCTTCCTGTCGTGGGATGTTCGCTGCTTGTACTCTTAGGCAGCGCCGTGCCGTGAAATTTGGAGGTCCTGTGCAAACCTCTAAGTGAGGCTTAAACCAAAGTACTAAATATCAAGTGTAGGAGCTTGATCAAGTGCCTGATTACCGGAAGACACTTGTGATTCTTTTATAATAAATCTATCCATTGCTCCTTTCTGACATTGAGTTAACTCCTCAATTCTTTGTTTCTTCTTACGTTTTTGGGAACCGAATTCATATTTTCTAAATCGATTTGCAGAAGACATGACTTCAAAAGATGAAAAGAACAAAATTAAAATTATACAAACAGTTCTAGACTTTCATACGAAGGATTTAATTAGTACAATACAATTAGAATTGAAAAAAAAACGAATACCTGCACTCCTGTCTCCTGCAGGCCTCTTCTGCTGTCCTGCACCTGTTGCTTTGCTTGCTGATTACTTGCCATTCGCTAGATGAATGAACATTGAATATTTGGACGAGCCGGCCGGCCGGCGCTCCACGCTCGGCGGAGACGAGACGAAGCGCCACGGGGTCGGACCGTCGGAGCCGAGAAATAGAATACGAAACGCCAGTCGGACCGTCTCTCGTGCCACCCATATAATGGCTGCATGCATGCACGCCAATACGCCATGCCGATGACTGTCTCTCACTCTCTCTCCCTCACACGGCTCTCTCTCTCCCTCATGCATGCATGCATGCAGCATGCACTCTCTCTCACATTCATAAGCTTGGCCCAGCCGAGAATACATATGATGGCTGCATGCATGCACTCTCTCTCTTCCTCACACGGCTGATTGTCTGGCGACTGGCGCTTTGGCTTCCGCTCACCCGGCTGATTTTTTGAGGCCTTAAAAATTGGGAGGCCCTGTACGGTCGCACGGGTTGCACGCCCGTGGGCCCGGCCCTGCTCTTAGGATTCGCACTCGCTAGGTGAAACTTGTGGATTGACGGGGCCTGCGTCGTGTTTTTTTTTAATTCACAACGCATCACATGTGTAGCGGTAGACCGGGCATCGGATGTTTCAGAAGTTTTCCATTTCTGTCGTAACGCCCGAGCTTGGGAATCGGCAAAGTAAGTCCGGTGGCTTGGGCGTTGCGGTGCTGATTATACACGATAGGAGATAGAATAGGAGTAACAGGTACCTGGGGAGACGGGGTGGACGGCGGCCGCGGGGGAGAGCGGCGTGTGGCGGCACCAGGGATGGGGCCCCTGGTGGGGAAGTAGCGGTTCTTGCCCGGGTTGTAGTAGAACCCAGGCAGCTCTGCAACGAAGGAATCGCCTCAACATTAGACCAGCGCAAGACAAGACAACAAGTTTGGTTCGTGCAGGGGGGAGACCCTAGAAGAGAAAACGACGAACCTTTGGGCGGAGCAGGCGCCATGTCGCTGGCGGCGCGGCGTTTGTAGTCGAGGCTAGCTTAAGAGGAGGCGGCGGAAGGGGATGCGCTGGGTGGTTTGGGTGTTGGGGAAGGAGAGGGTGGCGGGCGAGTTGTCGCCGGGAAGGGAAGCGACGACACGTGGTATGGTCTCCTTGACCGGACCAGCACCCAGTTAATGGCTGCCAAGCGTGCCGGGGCCCAATAGTTTGATGGTTTTGATAAACATCCCAGAAAATTTAAAACAAGGAAAATTAATTCCACTTTCTATGCTTACAAATGATCAATAAACTGATTCATAAACCAGAGTAAATTACACCAGTAGTGTAGTCCAATGAAAAAAAAACATAGGAAAAATTGCACTTAGGAACAAAACTAAACACCATAAGTAAAAGGCGAAATCGGATATATGCCACTCCAAAACATGGCATTTGGAAATGTCACTCAGAATCTTAAAATTGAATTTATGTCACTCTAAAACATGCGTGCTTTGAAATATGCCACTCAAGGACACTTTTGCCCTTAGGTTCTTCTTCTTCTTCTTCCCCACCATCGAATCCAAAGCTAGCATTGACAACCCACAACCTAATGAGCTGCGTCCAGCTCCGCTCGCCTTTCCTCGACACCAACTCCTTCCTCACCTAGGACCTCGATGACTTCCTCCTCAATGAGTTCTCCGCACCGCCGGCGACTTCTCCGGTAACGGCTCTCTTTTGTCTCGTGCACGGCTAGTGGTATGGTTCCGTGTCGTCCTGTTGGGCTTGAGCTTGCGAGATCTGGCTGCTGTAGTGTAAGCACAATTTGCAATTGATGTTTCTGCGGGGTTCCTGTCGTGGGATGTTCGCTGCTTGTACTCCTAGGATTCGCACTCGCTAGGTGAAACTTGTAGATTGAAGGGGTCTGCGTCGTGGTTTTTTCTTTTTTAATTCACAACGCATCACATGTGTAGTGGTAGACCGGGCATCGGATGTTTCAGAAGTTTTCCATTTTGTCGTGGCATGTTTTTGTATCTTCATACTCTTTGCATCGAATGTAAAATGGCTCATTTTTATTCCGCTTTATCACTGTAAAATTCTGTCACCATCATAGGTGTAATTGAAGGGTTTATATTGTAGTTGGAACTAGTGGATTATTACGGGAGTTGATAGGATGACGCTTTATCCAACAAATTTATGAAAGCTGCATCTTTTAACATAAGTGGCATGATAAATGTAAAATACTGCATCCTGACTGCGGAGGTGGATAGCTTGCTGTTCGATTTCCCAATAGTAAAAGTTTTATCTATGCACAGAATCGATTTATTCGGATTGATACGAGGACTTGACCTTTGTTGATTCATTCGGAATTTCGGATTCTTGCTTTTCTTTCCCGTTCTTTTCTCATTACTCCAAGTTATCCCACTCCAAGACACCAAGTATTAGTTGAGTGGCATTGGAGAGTGAACCAAACTCTTGTTTTCTTTTCTGTGAGTGCTGAGATAGGCATCCAAATATAACTGTTGCTGCTACTGACCAAACAGTATATGAAAGGACTAACTAGAGGGAGTTGATGAGTAAGAATGAGAGGATCTGACCATCTCATACCTCTCTTAGGGGTTTATATACATGAATGAGTTAGGATGGGAAATTCCCATCCTATCCCCATAATTACAAAAGTTGAAGGTACATTGGTACATTCCTCTATACTACTGTGCTTATTACATATTGGGTCAATTGCAAGGCCCACGCAGGGGAGGTTGGGTCACCCCTACAACAGTACTCTCTCGACAGCAAACGGAGGTCTCGATGGGCGAGTTGACGTGACCAACTATACCAACCCCCCATCCTCTGTTGTGAGTACTGACCAAATAGTATATGAGGGGACTAGCTAGAGTGAGCTGATGAATAAGAATGTGGAGGTCTGGCCATCTCATACCCTTGGGGTTTATAGAACTGTTTGGTCAGGTTATGGCTTTATTTTGAATTTTAGTGCTTACGACATATTACGGAGGCAGATACTATGATTTTAGACAAATGTTGGGCTTTTAACGTGTAATCGTTTAATTTGTAGATCCCGTCTTAAGAAAATACTCCGTTTGAAAGTTAGGTACTATAGCAAAAGCTAAAAGCCGCCAGCTTCGGAGGAAAAGAACAGGCCCATATACACGAATGGGTTAGGATGAGAAATTCCCACCCTACCCCCTATAGTTACAAAAGATGAGGGTATATTGGTACATTCCTCTGTATTGATATATATTGGGCCAATTGGCCATTCACGGGGACCCATACAACAATAACACTATTGATAACTTGGCATAGAGGAACTAAGCTATTTTTTTAGAAAATTGGATATTAGCATGGCTTTTTAGGGTGCACCCACAAGTTTAACTGCGAAGGGAACTACTCAATAGTCAATAATGAAAACAGTGTTTACATCCATGGTCCCTCGGTAGAGTGAAACATTGGCATATAGACTTTGGACAGTTAGAATTTCATCAGCATTTAGGACCAGTAATGTCTGCATTATAGCGCAAACCACAAATAGATGTGCTTCACCATGCTGCAATGAGATGGTATGTTGAGCCTGTAGATGCCACTTTCTGATCATCATGATAATAATGAACATTTCAAGTATACTAGGTTCAGTTGCACCAAATAATTTCATGGTATTTGTCAAGATGAAGCTTATTGTCATCATATTTGGGAATCGAAGTTTTTTTATTTAATTGATTTTTTTGAACTTCTGTATACTTGTTGTATTTGTATCTTTGTTCTGTAGCTGGAGACATAAGTTTGGCTTTTTTTGTTGCAGATTTGTGATGTTTCTAATATGTATTTCTTTCGAGGACTTTCAGCAGGAAAACCATATTTTGAGTGTAGTAGCCTTTTCGAACTTCTTTTATGGAAAAACCTAAGTGCTCTTTGTTTTGCATACTAAGCAGTTGTATCTGCAGGTGTGCGAACCCATGTTGCAGCTGTTGAACAAGCAGTTATACAAGATGCTACAATGCTGGAAGCTCCGGTTGTTATTATTACAGGTGCCTCCAGAGGGATTGGAAAAGCCACTGCATTGGCACTTGGAAAAGCTGGCTGCAAGGTGAGCTACTTAGCTGTCTTAAAATATTCATTCTCCATTGAGAACAAGTTTTATAAATGCAGAAATAGTTAGCAGCTTATCCAACATCCAGGAGGATCTTTTGTGTGTATGCACCGATACTGTTTTCCGATGGGATACGCCCGATCGCCATGAAATCGGTGGAGTATCAGATCGGATAGTGCTCAAACCGCTGCGTCGTTGCCGCCGCCGCTGGAGATCCGCCAGTTGCCACTTGCTCGCTGCCGACGGCGGCCGCTGGAGTTCCGCCTCCCGCCGGGCAAGGCCTCCGTGTCTTCCGCCTCCTTCCGGTGGCGCCCGCCGCCGCCGCTGGCTTGCCGACCTCCGCTCTAGTCCTCCGCGCCTCATCGCCGCCACCGACAACTCGTGGAGATCCTCCGCTTGGCTCGCGCTGCCCCGCCGCCGCGCCGCCGCCTGCCGCTACTCGTCTCCCCGAGGTTTTGTTCCATGCTTCCAGCCGCTCGGCAGAAGCTTGCTTGACTGTAATGACCCCACAGCCACGTGTAATGAGCTTTACCGAGTAAATGGGTAATGGGCTAATGGGAAATAGGCTTAAGTCGTGGATTTAGTGTTTGTGCATAACAACTTGTGTCTCCTTTTAAGAAACTCGATGATTATTCTATGGGTCCAATCTAATGTGGGATATTGGGAGATGGCTTCAATCCTTTGAACATTCGTATTTGTAAACGAAGATGAATATGAATCCAAATATTCTCGAATACGAATACGAATCGAATATTGTAGCGAATACGAATTCGAATCAAATATCTACTCAATTCGGTTGGATCCGGATATTCTCATAACTTATGTAGTATAAAGACATTAATGACATTTTATCTTCGTACAATCACGCTTAATCATTCTAATTCATTTACTTCATCTAAAGAAACATGAATTCACGTTCAATTAAAAAAACTTGTCAAACTAATTAGTCGTATTGTAATAAAATATACATATTGTTTTGTCGAATACGGATACAGATATGGATAGTTCGGATAAAATAACATTTTGGATGGTAAAAATCCATATCATATTCATATCCATATTTTTTTTATGCGAATACGAATATGATATAAATTGTTAATCGAATGAGAAAATATATACTATATTCGCATCCTATCGAATGCGATAACCGGATAATATGGATAATTCATATCCACTTTTCACCCCTACATGTTTTTGTTATGTTTTTAGTTATTTTGAGTCTTTCGTATCTGAAAGGTGTAGGTTTCACATTCTTGTAATTCAGTTGCCATGAACATTCCTAGATGTCTATACATGTGGTTGTATGGTGGTACCTAACTGCATGCAAATGCAAAAGGTCTTCCCATTCTTCCCATTTATGTAACACTAAATTTAACCTCAGGGACCTGACACTGACTTGACCTGCAGGTCCTGGTAAACTATGCCCGGTCTTCAAAAGAAGCCGAAGAAGTCTCCAAAGAGGTGAACTTGTTGATTAAAAAATTAGTATTGCATATATATATATATATATATATATATATATATATATATATATATATATATATATATATATATATATATATATATATATATATATATATATATATTGTTGGGTATTATTTGGCTGTCTGTTACTTGACGTAAGAAACTTTTAAGATAAGGATAAGACGAAGACAGTTTGTAACCGGTGCATGGCCATAATACTTATTGATTAGTCGCTTTGGTTTTCACTACAAGTGACCAGATTTATGCCTTGAAGACTTCATTGTTGTTCTCTCTCCTTAATTCTCAGTTGTTGAATATTTCATTCTGCATTGTTCTTTCATGTTTCGCCTCGTACATGAATACATAAAACTATTATCATTTGCGACTTGCGACCTCCTATTGGAGTAAGCAATAACATAGTTATGATGAATTATCATTTCATGTTCTGAAGTTGCATAGCCTCGTAAATGACTATGAGACTGAAAAAATCTCCCATCGCCATTTATGAGACTATGCAACTTTAGATCAAGTAAACATCACCCTTGAGTTACGTTTTAGAAGTCACCGCAATGCAATGAATGTATCATTTTTTTTTCATGTTCTGAAGAGAATAAAGGGCAAGAGCCCAAACAAAACCACAAACACCACACAAACACGCAAAAGATTCTAGGGATACAAACGCGTAGCCTCGTAGTCAATGATAGCCCCTAGCCCCCGCAAAGACTGAAGACCAATTTTGAGCGCTCCATCAAAACACCATTTGTTTCCAAATAATCCAAGCTCAGAATAATGCAATTTTAGATCAACCCTCAAACAGCTCACCAAGCATGGAAGGATAACTCAAGTTACATTTTCTCTTGCGAGACAAGGAGATGGTCATAGTCCGGTCACAAAGAGGACAAAACTCCCGATGAGGCAACCCACGACGAGCTAGGCGATCAGAACTGTAGTATTCATTCAGTATTAGCTTTGATTATTTCATTGGCACATTGTAACTTCTTTTTACAACTAGTATATAGTAACAATAATAGTTAGCAAGAAGCCAAGAACTACATAGAAATAGAAAGTTTTTTCTAATGTGGTTGATTCAACAATATTCAAATGTCTTTTTTGTACAAATAAAGAAATATAGTTATTTTACTTCAATTATGATTGAAAGATGGTGATAGATACACTCATACACTTGGGAATACTGATCACCATACAAAACACATTGTGTGTTTCTGGAGAGGCATCAACATTTGGAGTGTTTTTTTTTTTTTTTTTTCCCCACTTTAACCTAGATTCGATGAGGCACTTGAAATGTTATTTTGGCAGATTGAAGCATCTGGTGGTCAGTCTATTACCTTTGGAGGAGATGTTTCAAAAGAAGCTGATGTAGAATCTATGATGAAAGCAGTAAGTGTAGTTTGTTTATCGAAGGGAAAGGATTTTTCTTTTACTTCTACTTAGATCCTTGACTATTTAAACTTGGTTATGATTTGTCTATGAATTCTACCAGGCTGTTGATAAATGGGGAACACTTGACGTCCTGGTGAATAATGCAGGTAGGTGCCAATGGTAGTTTGCACTTTTTTAGCTTCCTGTATGATTGATTTCTTTCTGGAATAAAACAACATGCTGTTACCAGGGATTACACGAGACACACTATTGATGAGGATGAAGAAATCCCAGTGGCAAGATGTAATTGATCTGAATCTTACAGGCGTCTTCCTCTGTACACAGGTAGGTTTCCACCCCTCCCCCCCTCTTTTTTAAAATGCTAATTGAATTAAGTTTATGCATCTCACAGCTACAAATTCTTTGCAGGCTGCCACAAAAGTAATGATGAAGAAGAAAAAGGTATTATTTGTTTTATTGTTCGAATTGGTTTGCACAGTAATTCTTTGCTATTACTATGCTGGCTGCTAATTGGAGTGTAAATTCTCATGTATGCATTAGCTACTAACCCTATTAGCCAGAATTATGAAATTACATATGAAATCTGGAAAGAGTGTTATGGTAGCAAATTAATTAGAAAACTACCCTTTGGTTCAGTAAGGTTTGATAACAGGAGTGGCAGATCTAAGTGAGGAACCTACAAATGACTATTGTAATAAATGTGTGCTTGTGATCGAAGTTGCTTCAAATTTATTAGTGAGAAATGGAACATGGTATGCTAAGGAGGCCGTTGGGTAAATGAGATAGAAAAGATATAATTTCTTCGGGAAATTAGAGGATGAGATTAAAAACGTGGGATAAAAATAATATGAGACAAAAATTATCTCATTGATCTTGTCCTATTATTTCTCAAAATGGATTAGAATCAAACACTAGGATCAAATGAATTAGAATAAAACACTAGTGTCATCTAGTTCAATTAAATGATGAGATTGAAAATGTGGGATGAAAGCAATTGTAACACAAAGGTTATATTAATTCTCAAAATGAATTAGTATCAAACATTTTCAGCGACCATACACTAACTAGAATCAAAGTGAAGAAAAAAAAAGAGGGCTCAGTGATTCGAACTGATGACCTCCTGTCAACTGCTATCTCCACTGGCCAACTGAGAACACTTCTTTTGATGTCAAAATTCAATCACGAATTCAATATTTTTGGGGGTGTTGCTACCACGTAGCTCCACCCCTGCATAACAGCAACTCTCCCAGTCTCCCTTGAATGGCAGACCCCTCTTCCAAGTTACAGGCTTACAGCTTGATTCAGGACTCAGGATTCTCTACTTAATTTCCTAGCAGAACTCACAAATAATGAAGGCCTCCTTGCATTTTGGATTGTTTTATTGTGTTTTTGAAATTACATAGAGCTGAAATGGAGAAAAAAATAAGACCTTTCCGCGTTGATAGTGCATAAGCATGGCTATGAGCCATCTAGGCCTGGACAGTGGCACACTGGCAAGGTAATAGTAGTTTGTTTCTTGTAGTTAGGATTCTGTTTGTCTTGTTCTGACCTACAAGGAGCTCTACTTAGAAGTTCCCTGATTATCCTAAAAAAAAGTTCCCTGATTATAATTTTTGCCAGGGGTACTAATCTGCTTATTTATGGTTTAATGCAGGGAAGAATTATCAACATAGCATCGGTTGTTGGCCTTACTGGCAATGCTGGCCAAGCTAATTACAGTGCTGCCAAGGCTGGGGTTATTGGCTTCACGAAAACAGTTGCTAGGGAATATGCAAGCAGAAATATCAATGTGCGATCTTCGTCTTTTCATTGTTAGCTCACTTAGAACTTATGGCTATATAGTCCAGCTACTGAAACAGTTCTGCATATTCACTTAGGTGAATGCCATTGCACCTGGATTCATTGCGTCAGATATGACCGCTGAACTTGGAGAGGAGCTCGAGAAAAAATCTTGACAACTATCCCTTAGGTATGCGTCTTAAGCTATACCCTTGTTTAAGTAGCATCGTTACTTACTGTGTATCATACACGAATCCTGTGGGGCCAAAAAACCTCTTTCTAAAAACGATGCTGCATTATTATCTCGTGTAACCATATGTGTGGTCATCTAAACGTACTTCTACCCCGTTCTTTGCACTAAGTCAATGTTGTCGGTCGCCACTAATGCTTGATGCAACTTCACAGGGAGATACGGCCAGGCAGAGGAAGTTGCTGGGTTGGTCGAGTTTTTGGCCCTCAATCCTGCCGCTAGCTACATCACCGGACAGGTGCGTGTAGCTATGATATATGTGCCCTTGGATTTTCTGAAAGGATTCGTTATTAAACTAGCTCTTCACGGCCATTTTGGCCACCATGTGCAGGTGCTTACAATTGATGGTGGGATGGTAATGTAACCTTTGAGCAAGCTTGATGGAATTCGACATTAGCTCTACCTAAAGTGATGTCTTATGTATTGTGCAACGAACAGCTTTGGACTGTAGATTTAGGATTTTGCCTCTTGCTTTGTAACAACAACAACAAAGATTTTGTCTCAAACAAGTTGGCATAGGTTAGTAATGAAACCTCTTCAAAGTCAAAGAAATACTACGTGGAATAAATCAGATGCGAGGAGGTTCAGTATATTTGATGCCCTGATGTGTCGATTCTTGAACCTATTTGATCCTGGCCCTTTCGTCGGATACGAGGGAACGGTGGTATTGCCTAAAAGGTTGTGCTTTGGTAGGGTATGACCTGAAGACATCTTAGCGCCCAGCAAAGAGCGTTCCTATTTCCTTTCTTTTCAGCATCAAAAGCAAACCTAATACCAGCTAAGCGAAGCTGAGCTCTGCAACCATTTCATCAGTACGCACCAACCGTGGAAAATGAGGCCTTCTTCTGCATTTGGCAGTCTACTACCTCTTCACGTATAGTATACGGTAATCAGTAACGGCAACCCAACTCGAAGCACATCATCCGAACAATCTGATGTATGTGTTCACCGACGGATCAAAATTGGACGCTGCAGATCATGATATGTCGATATAGTATCCATGCCTTAGTGGTGAAATGATGAGTGTATAAAAAGAATAACGGTTTTGTTATTGCCAAGGCGACTGAATTTTTTTTATTTCTCAGTCACTTGAAGTTGCACTCTCAATTAACTAAAATTACAGCCCTCCTCTAAAAAAATAACTGCAATTTTAGTTGATTGAGAGTGCAACTTCAAGTGACTGAGAGATAAAAAAATTTCAGTCGCCTTGGACAATAGTCACTCCCTATAATCATGCCATGGGATATTTCGATGGTCTTACCCGCTCAGTTTGGCTAAAGAGCGATGGCTTATGGTTGAAATTGTACTGTAGCGGCTGAAATTTTACTGTAGTTGAAGGTGGTTTATTTGGCGTAATTAAAATTTAAAAAATTTAAAAATAGAAAAAAATATACTAACTCATCACAGACAACGCAAACGAATACAGGAAAAAAAAGAACTGACAAAAAAACTAAAAAATCAAAAATTCAGAAAAAGATAAAATCTATTAATAGTAAAAAATAAGTCAGAAACTGAAACCAAAATGAGCAGGCCATCAAAATTTTCCCTCCTCTCTTTTTCATTTGACGTCGTAGGATCCGTGCCATCATCTCCTGCTCTCAGATGCGAAGTTGAGCAAATGATGTGCTTGCCCAGATTTTGGGTCTTCTAGAAGGCGTGCAGATCAGGATGGTAACGCTACTCTGGGTGCTGTGGTCTGAACGGAATGCCGTCAGTGCGGGTGACAAGCAGCGGCCGTGCTTTGTCAGAGTACTTGTATGCTTCTAATAGTATCTTGTATAAGGTCTTAACTGCACATTTCACTCTTGTGTAACCCCTCGTATATCAGCCCTTCAGGCTTATTTGCAATACGAGCTAGGTTCATTGCAGCTCTTAACATGGAGTTTGTTCTTTTCAGCTTCTAAAAACTGCTTTTCGACTTTTCTACAGTAACTAACTTTTAAACAGAGTATGTTTTCAAGATAGGATTTACTAGTTAATTGTAGTACATACTGTATCAACTTCATTTATATCGGCAAAAACCGCACGTGAGTTTCTGTTACTTTATAATCTCTCGTACGAACAGCCCAAAATCCACAAGCCATAAACTTAGCCAAAAAGAACAGGCCCATCTGCATCTTGACTCCACAGCATGCGCAGGAGCTTCCGAACTTTTTTCGTAGAAAAATGGACTTTTTCGTACAAAACTCAGACAAGGAGATCTGTACATATGGACTAAAACCTGTTAGTGATATGCCATAAAGGCAATTATAGAAATAACTGTACCTTTTTTATATCTATGATCTTTTGAATGATATGTTATTTTGTCCATTGAATAAATATCTTCCGTATTGATCAATAATTATTGACTTGTTTGTGGATCTCTTTATTCATATTTTGATGTTATTCTAAATTATCCTTAAGTTTATATTATTATATAGAATAATTATGAGTTATAGATCAGCACATGTATTAATTGATAATCATGTTTCACGGATATATGGATATCAAATCAATAATATGGACACATGTTAGAGAAAATGGTGTTAGATTGACCTATTAAAGACACTAGGAAATTATTATATTCTTAAGTATTATCAGTTGGTCTCATACTTAGTGTATGTAAGATCCTTAGACCTGATATCGTTATAGTTTTTTACATGTGTAATAATTTATTTAGAAATTGCCAAATAGTTTATTTAGGAATTGACAAACACTACTCTGTAACTGAGTGTCCATAAAGGCACCTGTCAGGTTTTACTATAAAACATGTGGAGGAATACGAGCGATCGAGATGAACTTTACCTCTCCTATATAAAGATATCTCCGGACCTCTCGATGTAGTTAGATTAAAAAGTGCATGGTTATGACGAATGTGGTTCATGAGTCAACTTTAGCTAAATAATCCACTATAAGAACAAGTGAAGGATCGAGCTATCATAGCATGATATGCTTCTTACCTAGGGTCGATGGATGGACACTATATAAATTCGTTTGGTATGATCTTTATGTATATTTGAAAGTCGTTATGTCCTGTTAGTGTGTAACATCCTAATTTTCAGAGTTTTTTAAAATTTTTCGAATCAAAATTTCTTTCATTAATTTTTCCAGGAATTTCCTTTTTAAAAAAATATAGCTTAAATAACTGTTCAGGAATTAATCTGGGAGAACAAAATATCAAATATTGGTAAAAATATTTTATTTGAGTTCCTGGTGTTTCAAAGTATTTTTTGAAGTTTTCTTGGATTTTTTTGGAGTTGTTTGCTATTTTTTGGCATTGAATTCTCTGGTTTTTCCAAAACGGAAAATGCTATTTAAAATTCGGAAAACCCTTCGGGCCAAATTATTTTCCACGGTCTAGTCTCTTTTTCTCTCTCGTGCCATCCTGGCCCAACTTCCGTGCAGCCAGCTGCGCCGGCTCGATTCGCACGCCGCACCTCTCCCTGTCATGTGGACCCCACATGTCGGATGAATAGTAGCGTGCACTGTTCTTCCTCTTCGCGTCGTCTCTGACACGGACACGACATCGCTGCCCGTCTTCAAGACGGACTCCTCTCTCCTCAGCTTTATACGGACGCCCTGGACCCAGAACGAGCACCCCGAGTCACCGCCTTCATAGCCTGGCTATCACCTTGGATTCGTCGTCTTTGCTCGCCAAAATCGAAGCTTCAAGCTCGCCACCTTGCCCAACTCCGATGAGGAATTGCCGCCGTCTCGGAGAGTCTTCGCCTTTGCCAACCACACCAATAGCTTTGTCGTGTCTTACGGTGTCTTCCCCACATGTCCTTATCTGCTGAAGTAGCAAAGAATGGTCTAGAAGAGAAGAGAGAGGCAAAATTCCATTTGGCCACCAACACCGCCAGCAAAGGCACCAACCGAAGCCCCATACAAAATATCAGAGGGCTCACAGAAGACCAACTCATTTTTTCTTCCTTAGCCTAGAGCCAAAGCAAAAGAGCTACTGTCATTTCTTCATTTCGGCCACAACCACAAGAACCACCCGAATGCCTACCTCCACCCTCACAGCCACACAAAAAAGAAGGGAAGGCGAAGGGGAGAAGACGACACCCGTGGAGACGAAGAACCTTTGACAATCGTCAGGACTGCTCTGTGTGAACTGTGTCGTCAAGCCAACGATAGCTCAGCAAGCAAGTAGGTCATTTCCCCATCATCCATAACTACTTACCAATGCTACAGTCATAGCAAAAGCACACCATAGCCAGCGTGGTCGCGATACCCCAGCGGCGGCGAGCCCATAGTAACCGCCCTGCGCCCTTGGATGGAAATGCATCCTCTGCGGCACATGCACTCCACCAAGTCTCGTCACAGTAGCCACCTTAGGCTTCCCAGCCGTGCGTGACTGGGGCAAAGAAAGAAAAATTAGCAACTAGAAGAAAATGCATAGAATACGGGGAGTAGTAAACCAAACTGACGGCCGGTAGAACCAGGTAGAGACGAGTTGGGACCAAGGGGCTGGTCCCAGGACGCAGTGGCCGGGGTTGGCCAAGGCTACGCCGACAGGAGCCGAAACAGAGGAGCATCGGGGAGAAGCGTAGGAGTAGCCGGAGGGAGAGGCCACAACGGAGTCACCCCAGCGGAGGAGGGCCGACCGACGTGCCGAGCACCTTCCCACGGGGGGTTGTGGCGTGTAGATTGGGTGGTGAGAAGCCGGAGTCGGGCTAGAGGAGGTCTGGCAGTGGAGGCGGCGCGCCATAGCCGACAAGCTGTAGAAGGCGGTGGTGGCTGGATTGTGGGGAGGATCTGGCGGAGGAGCTCGTGGCCGATGCACTCGAGCGTTGCCGGGAGTAGTCGTGTCCCTTGGAGTCGCCATTGAGAGAGAGGGGGGATGGGGGAAGGAAAGGCCAACTGGGCCTTTTGGCCAAAGAGACGTGGAGAGCGAGATTAGAAAAGGAAAAGAAAGGGAGGAGAGGAAGGAAAAAAGAAAAGAAAAGGAGAGAAGAGAAGAGAAAAAAGAAAAGAAAAGAAAGGAGAAAAGGAAAGAAAAGAAAAGGGAAAGATTAGACGCATACGAATAAGATTTATCCGTGAATATAGATAGTGTGATCTTTAAATTATGGTCGTTGCATCGGGGCAATGGAAAGGAATCCGTGAGAGATGTTGTTGGTATCGGGTTTACGCGTAGGAACGTTGTCGATTGTCTATTCATGTAGAACCGATGTCGTTTGCTTGCATGAATTGTAATGTTGAGTTGAGAGTCTAGATGATGTTTACAAGTGGAGGTCTTGGTTTGGCACCCTCTACATATCGTCTACAGGAATAACTAGGCAAGTGTATGATAGAATAGTGAATTGTACCGAATGCTTAGTACTTATACTTTATGCCATGATTTACAGTATTCATGAGATGCTATTCATGAATATTGATGCTTAATGAGACTTTTGTATTTGCATTGCACCATAAGTATCATGAACACCCTAGAGAGGTAGGTAAGAAACATGTACATAAGGAAAGTCCTACCAAAATGGTGAATTATAGCTTCTACGAAAAGCTCCCATCGGCAAGGCATCGCATAAAGTCCTACCAAAAGGGTGAACTATAGATTCTACGAGAAGCTCCCTTCGGCAAAGCACCGCATAAAGAAAGTCTTATCGAAATGGTGAATTATAGCTTCTAGAGAAACTCCCTTCGATAAGTCACTTCCACGGATGGAGGCAGAGGGTGACATCGACGAGTGTATCCTCTACTATATCGGTATAAGTTTACAATTACAAATGCATCGCAATGCATTGCACTACGCGAAGGAATAAGGGTCGTGATACAAGTGCAAAAGATAATGGTTACAACTTACAGATATGTGTTTTACTGATGGTTACGGAGATTGTGTCTTACAGTCCTAGATATAGGGTTTGTTCAATTGCTATATTGTCGTTACTATTTTATTATGCGCTTGCTTACTCTTTGAATTCACTCTTGCTTTGTTGTTTTTTAGGTATATGGTAAAGACATGCATGGGTGAAAGTAACACATATTCTCACATGTAATAGTAATTCACATATCACATCTAGATATCATGATCAAACTTCAATGTCAGATTTTGACAGTTAGCAATTAGATTGTATCCTATTATAACTGTTTCATATTATATGGCTTATGCCTTTCTACTTAATAGTGGGTAAATGATATTTTTAGAGCGGTGGTAGCATTCCGGACTCTGAGGTAGGACGGATATGTTACACTCGTACCGCACCATCATGACCATCACATTTCAACATCAACAGGCAGCTATAAAAAGATCACAAATGTCAACAAGCAAAAGGGTAAGCATTTCACGCAGTAGATCAAATACGTTGTCCTTTGATAACAATGGAGTCCGCACGAAACATCAAATGCAAAACTTGACCAGTAAAACATGCTCCTAACTTAGGCCTTGATGGCATACTTCCTCGTAGGGAAGTACTTCTCGCGCTTCTTCTCCCTCTCGGTCTTCAAAGAGAGCTGTACAATAAGAACAAAGCAAATCAGTCAACCAAAAGGTCCCAAATAATTGAGTAGCCCAATAGAATAATGCAATTGGAGATACATCAGTGAGGATTTCATCTCCTCAGAGGAAACATAAAACCTACTTCCATGTAATCAACCAACTGCTCAGTTAAGTGGAACATACATAAACCAAACACCCAGACAACTATCCCAGACATGTAATGCAACCCATGGAACAATAAAGACCTAAAAAGCAGCTTTGTGTCGAAACTAAGAAGTCATTCTGTAATTTCTGTTGCAACCAGCAATTACCTACAACTGCATTTAGTGAAACCACGCAAAAAATTTACCTAGATAGCTTTTACCAACCTTGCAATCTTATCACAACAGACAATTAGCCAGATTACGACACCCCAGGTCCCCAGTACTACACCGAGTTGAGACCAAACCCACAACCATTCTCCAACCAAAAGCTGAACAGAGATCATTGCAAGTCTATTTAGACAGATTACCATAATTGCCATAAACAGGAGGAGGAATTCACAAACCAAATCACCAGCTAACAACGGCTAGATAAGCCGTAAATACAATAAGATATCGCTGTAATCTGTTTTACATTTTGATACTATCTGATCTAATAACCAATTTAAGCAGCATAAAAGAGGCATCTTGCGCACTCAAGAACAAGTGACATTTAACACATCAAGCACAGAATTTGATTAAACACATCTAACACTAAACAACTAAGATAACCATGTAGAATTAGTACAGCGTAGCAAATCAAAGTTTTATCAAGGAAACAAGCGCAACACACAACACAGGCGGATGGATGGGAACGAACGAAGTGATATGATTTTACCTGGTGCTTGGTTAGGCGCCGGCGGATGGCGCGGGTCTTCTTGGGGCGGAGGTCGAGTGGAAGCAGCTTCTTCTTCTTGTACGCATCCCGCAGCGCCGCCTTCTGCTTCTGCGAGATCACCGTGAGCACGCGCGCGATCGAGGTGCGCACCACCTTGCTGCGACGCCACCCACCAATCACGACCTAAGCGTCAGCACAAACCCCAAGAACTACACATAACAGATGAGCCGGGAGGAGAGAAGGTACATCTTGGAGAGCTTGTTGGGGGCACCGCCGGTGACCTTGGCGACGCGGAGGAGGGAGAGCTCCGCCTTGAGGTCCTTGAGCTGTGCCTGCAGCTCCGTCTTGTTCTTCCCCCGCAGCTCGTGCACCTTAATCCGGGCTGCCGCCATCGTTCAAGAAACGGTTAGATCCGGGAGAACTAAAGAACGAAATCAACAAGAAACGACGACGAGAAGTTTCTCGGGGCTTACCCATGTCGAGCGGCGAGCAGGGCTGGCGGCGGCGGCGGCGCGTGAGGAGAAGAAAATGGAGGGCAAAGCAGAGATCGAGGCGGCTGCGTGCAGCTTATATCGGTGCTGCGCAGGGATAAAACCCCGTGTTGTGGGACGGAGGAAACCCTAGACTTGTTATGGGCTCTTGGGCCTGTATACGCCTTATGGTGCTGACTGATAGCTGGGCCTTCGTAAATCATTTCGATTTTTATTACTTTTTTTTGGTCCTTTGGGTTTGTATGATGGTTAGCTACAGGCCTACAGACTACAGGAGAACTAATTCAATGCTAATTAAATTTTCAAAAAAAACTCAATGCTTATGAATGAGCAAATCTTTACATGTCCCTGTTTTAATGCATGTTTCATTTTTAATCCATGTATAGGAGCTTTATCTATCCCTAATTGAAGATCAATAAATTCAATAAATTACGGATAAAAATGGCAATGGCATTGTACAGACATAATTAAAAGCAAAATAAAAAATTGCATTTCAATAAGGTACATTTTAATTCGAGGTCTAAACATGTTACTTCCAAAAAGAAGGTGAAAGCAATATTAAAAACACCGTTACAGATATTTTGGCAGCCCTCTCCAGAACATTTCACAAAGGTCAGGAAAAAGAGAAGTACAAAATCTCAATGTTTCTAACACTTTGGTTTGATAGGCATATAACGCCTTGACAAAATCATCACGCCAATATCAGTATGCAATTCTCCGAAGTGCGGTAGCTGTGGTTCCTCGTTAAGTTTACCGAGTGCTCGCTGAGCAAACAGCTTCTCCTCTCGAGCTCTTTTCTTCGCCAAGGCTTCCTCATCCAACACACTAGAATGGGTGACCACACGGGTAGAGTAAACCAATCTTTGTCTCCAGAGAAATGCTCTTTCAAGGTATGCCATTCAGGGCTCTGAAACAACTCCAAAATTTCAAAAGTTTTGAATTCTTTTCGAAATTTGTTTGAATTCCAATCCTTACCCAATTTACCAACTTCCTTAAAAATCCGCTTTCCCTCTTTAATTTCCCATCTTCACTCCTTGCTCGCGCTGTGGCCTCACCAGTCAGCCACTCATCTCCCTGTTTCCTCACTTGGCGCGCCCCGGTCAACCGCACGCTCTCTCGCCGCAGCTCACCGCTCTCTCGTCGACACACGCGCGTGAGCCATACTGTTGCATCAACACTCGCTAGCGCCCGCAGAGACACCAGCACCACCTTGCCTGCACGTTATTCAATCAGCAGAGCTCCCACCCTCTCTCTCTCCTTACCCATGTACAGGCGACGCTGAACCGCCCTACTGCTCCCACCGCCTTACCTCGCAATTATAACTCGATCGTCTTCACAGAGAGCTTCACGTCACTCCCAAACACCCACCAGAACCACTCAATTGAACTCTCACTCATCGTAGCACTGCCAGCGACCTCCCTTGCGCCCGGTGAGCCCTAGACTCAATAACTTTCATTACTTGATTAAAACTCAATTGCATTCACTATCATGACCTCCTTTGCTTCCTGAAAACATTGGTGAACTCGCTCGAACACGAGCAGTTCTGTAAAGCTTGGTTGGCGGAAGCTGCCGCCAGTCGTAAGGCCTCTCCCATGGACAGCTCAGTCGAGCATTCCCCGACCCAAACCACTATCACTACCTTGAAACCTATGCTCTGTAGATGGTGAAACCACTCCCTACTTCGTTGGAGGATCACCAGAGAAGTCTTGAGCTGCTATAGGAGCCGCCGCCTTCTCTCCTACCGTCAGCTGCCACTACCCATACTTCCATCTCTCAAAGCCCCAAAATGGAAACCCTGTACTCCAAGGAACCCAACCGTGCTCCCCTTTTCCGTCGGAGAGCTTTGCTGGAGCCGAATCGCGGAGGGTCGCCGTCCTATGTTTTTCGCTAGGAAAATGAAGTCGGAGGTTGAAGACGACAGTAGATGTGACGTGGTCGCATCGCGTCTATTCGCGCATAGTGGCTGTCTTAATCGGGTCGTCTACGTGCGCCGCATCGTGGCTGTCTGCGTGTCACCATGGGGTGTGTGCGTTGGGCCTCTCAGCCGCGCGCAGCATGGGACGAGGCCAATCGCCTGTTTAAGCCGAGCGGGTTGATTTGGCGGGCAGGTTGCACAATTCTTGTGGGCAGGTCCAACATTGTTCACTATTGTTCAAAGTATTGTTCACTCAAAACCCAAAAATACCCTATTTCGAGCGTTTCGACGCCGCGAATCCATTTTTGACCACCATTCCACCAAATTGAGCTCCAAATAAATTCAAACACCTCTATTTGAATTTTATTGTATTTTATTCCTTTTTAATTAGTTTATTTTTCCTAACTTGATTAGACTCAAGTACGGACTTATGTTATTTTGTGTGTTTACGCTAACTCCCGAACTTTCCAAAGTGATGGTACAAGGACCAGAACCGGGCAACGACATCTTCGAGATTGTAGAATTTTCAAAGCAGCAAGGCAAGTTACAAGATTTTGATCATATTGAATCCTATGAAATTTAAATTATTTAATTACTGTATTTGCATTAATGTTATTTGTGAAATGCTATTTAATTAAAATAAATATTATAGAATGACTTGTTAATTAGTTATGTCCTACCACTGAAAAATACCATGTTTAATTTGAGGTCATATTCACCTTGACAATCTTAGTAATATTTAATTACTGTATAAATAATTGTAGACTAGCTCATTCAAAATTTTGTACTATTAAGTAACTTGGCTTTTGGCCGGTAGAATTATTAAACTGGGTCTATGGTAAGGAGGAATTGTGGAAAGCCACAAGATGGTTGAAGTCCACGACCTTACCCTAGGGTAGAGGCTTGAGCAGAGGGGTGATAGTGTTGTCGAGCACACGGGATGTGGTTGGTTGCCTCAAGTGAAAAGTAAGGACAAGAACCTTATACTGAGTAAAGGAAACAATGATCGCTCAACCACAGGTGTTGACTTGTCAACCCTGATTTAGTAGTTGCTCAACTCAATTGAATATCTACAGGAAGAATGAGTATAGATGATGGGGAGTTGGTGTGTGGAATAGTAAAACTAACGGTAGGGGCCACTCAGGATGGATAGAAGTGTTAGGTCTAGCCAGTTAAACTGGGTCTGAGTGGATCTACTGGGTAGAACCTACATAAAGAATTGAGCAGTGAAAAATCTTATTTTCTCAACTCAGGCGCATCCTAGCTGAAGGTGCCTAGTGAAATAAATGATATTCGAATACGTTGTGCTTCCGGTAAATGAAGCTGTGTTTAATGGGGTGATTCCAACAGCGAGGCATAAGTAGATTTTATTATGTTTTAATCCGAGTAAACTGAGTAAATAACAGTTGAAAGAAAACCCCATTTAAATATTAACAAGTTTTGTTCTTGTTTTCCTATTTGCAAATAAAATTGCATCTACTCAAGTTAATAGAATCAGTATATTTCCTTCCTTTGAATATCCTTGCAATTAGTTAAATTAGGATTTACTCTTGTGACTTGCTGAGTACGGTTGTATTCATTACTTGCTAAACAACAAACAGAAGATCAGTAGAACTGTGATGATCAAGCTGCGAATGAAGCCTACTTCGCAGAAGATGAGTTGTTTTAGGTCTTAGCCGCGCTCAAGTTTGTCTGGAAGTTTCTTTTACATTGTAAGATAACTTTGGGCTTGCAAGTGGGGTGAGGATGCTTTGCTCGGTGTCCTCTCTGTGTTGGCCGTGGCTAGAAATGTGAATGTTGAGCTCTCTCTCTCTCTCTCTCCCCTCTGTAATCGCTCTCTCGGCCTCATCTCTCCCTCCTTGTGCCGAGTGATGTGCTGTGGCTAGGAGATATTTACTGCAACAGGGAGATAGGATCTGGTAATTCGATAAATCCTTTGTAACTAGGTTGACTTGCAGTGAAAAGAAATTGGGAATTGATTCAGGTTAGTTGTTAACGTCGGATGCAACCCTACCAGTGCGAGAGATGCCGACTAGCCCCAAGCTATCTGGTATCTCGATAAGCGAATCACCCATTTTGATAACCTAACGAGGGTTCCAACAACAATTTGGCTTTTGATTTCTTCTTTTATTCGGACTTTTTTAGTCTCTTGCTACTGGTTTTTCTCGCAATTAAATAGATGTCGGTTACTCCAGCTTAGCAACTACTAATGTGATTTTAATTATGTTGTAATTATTTATATTCTGGAGACGATTGCCTTAAATGAGGTTGAGAATTGTGAATTGATGTAATATGGATTGTAGTTAATTAACTGTTGTAATACAGACTATTATATATTTTATTTGATTTGATGAACACTTTTAATTGTCTCTTGATTAATGTGTTTGCTTGCTTGATTAATTGTATTTCTTCATCTAGTGTGCTTAAATTGTATTTGACGAACCACGGCCTGTCGACCGCTTCTTCGGTAGTACCACTCACATTGAGCCGGTACTACCGGTCTTCCGACCACATAGGTCTTTCGAACACCGACCGATCCACTGTAGCTCCGACTACTGCTACAACTACTGTAGCTACAACCACTATAATTATGACTACTATAGCGCTCGGACTCACTAACTGCTACAGTACATGGACACACTGACTATATAGTACTGGAGCACACCGAGTACTCGATACATGACTACAGAATACTCGAACACACCGAGCACTCGACACAACCACACCATACTCGATACGACCACACAGTACTCGAACACACCAAGTACTCACCACTAACACATAGTACTCGATACCAACCACTATCAGCAACACAACAAGATTAGTTCAAATATGGTGGAATCAGATGTCATATGAAAGGAAGCACTAGAATCAAAATCCAAGATGATATACCTGAGGAAGGAGAAATAGAAGTTGGTCTCTCACTAGAAGAATGTGCAGCAGAACCAGCAGAATAGGACGGTGCAAAGGCAGCCATGCGACGCATCAGTGTGAGAAGCTTCTGAGTATTAGAGGCATTAGAGCTCCTCTTTTGTCTGATAGTACAGGTGCTATTAATATTGCTAAAGATCTGGTAAAGCATGAGCTTACAAAGCATACTAGTGTTGATTCTTCCTACATGCAGACATATGTGCAGGATCAAATTGTTGCTCTTCAGTATGTGCCTTCAGAATTTCAGTTGGGAGACTTCTTCACAAAAGCATAGACCAAAGCCCAGCACAGCTTCTATCTCTCCAAACTTCATGTCGTTGATCCACCATAAGTTTGAAGGGGATTGTTAGATATGTATTATTACCTGTGTATTTTTCCTGCTGCATAAAAGGGTTATTTACATATATGCCATACCTGAAAGTGTATATATATTAGTCTATTGGCCTCATGATGAATACGAGCGATGTTCATAACACGTATGAGCATATATAGTATTAATTCCGATAAAATGATAGAAAAATCAGCACGAAAAATGTGTTTTCCACAAAAAAAGGGAATGAAAGTGAAAGTTATCACTTAGAAACTGATTCCTGCAAGTAGCAGTTTTCAAAAACCAAGGCAGCAGCTCTGCCATCCATTAAAAGAAGGCAAAGAGTCAAGAACAGAGCAAACAACAAAGGAACCAGCCCTGGAGCACAAAAGGGGCCGCTAGTCAAAGGATATCATTTTATTAGAAGTATCAAGCCAAGAATATTAGAGAGCACAACATACTTCAGGATGCAAAATATGAAACTTACTAGAAAGTTCTGCTGAAAACTGCAAAATATTACTGTGCCTGTTGTCTACCAAAATGCATTTCAGACCAGGACTGATGGAAAAATTGGGAATATAGTAAACTATACTATTAAAAACACAAATCCACAATTAACATTCCTCCAAAGGGTAAACTACACCACCTGAAATGACAACTAGAACAACAATTAAAGAACTTTGAGATAAGAGCTACTTGGTTCAGTTGCGAGATGCCATATTTCGTTAACTGAATCGATCCTTCTTTCCTTTGGGGCATGCAGAACTTCATTCAAAATGAAGTGTGCTAGCACCGCACTGCATGAATAAAAGAGTTCAAAGGAAACAACGTACTATCAGTTCATCAGAAGAATTATTGGATAGAAAGAAAAGGTATGTGTAAAACCTAAATATGATGCTCAGAGCTCCCAGAGGATCATGGGACAAGACAAATGTAGAAGAAAAATTGAAACATTAATCAGTCGTGAGGAATTTGAGCATTCTTGATAACACCTTTTATGCACTACAAAAAATGCAATGTTCAAATATATACAGGAGGGAGGGACAACCTGCTCTGACGCCAGCATCCCCAGCTTTCTTCAGCCCAATCTTCTTGATCACAAAGCTTGAACCAATGAACGCACTTGATGATGTGGCTAATGCGAAGCCCCTCACATTGTCTAGAGACATCGCCACCTCTGACAGTCTATTTGCAGTCAACTGCAGAATCCAATAATTATCCTACATAACAAAAGGGTTTTCATTTAGTAAACAACTTAGAAATGATTAAATTCCATTATTCATTGGAACATTCACCTTGGGTTGTTTTTGTTGGATTAATTGGGCTTGGTTTATTTTAATTTAGCAATTAATCAAATGAAATTCCTAGGCCCACATGGAAAAACTGTTTATTCCCATATGGAGAATTGAATGGGAGTTACATCACTTTAAAAGGTGGAACGTGGTAACCTCCTTGTGAAATTGAAGAGAACCAACACGCGCGTGCGCTCGCTCGCCGCGCTGTGCGCGTAGGCATGTCGGGTGCGGGCGCGTTTTTCTTTATCTATTCGAAAATCGAAACGCATTGACTCGCAGTAAATAGTATTAACGAATGGCTGGCAGTAACGGTGCAGTTACTAGTGACTAATACTCTGGCCTCTTCGGTTTTGCTGTTACAAAAGAACAGAGCATAAAAGGCTCTCGACTCCATACGAAAAAGGGAGAGAAAAGAACAGTATCATGGTTCTGTTTTTGTCGCTGTTCTTAGCAATCTCCGGTCCAGAACCTTGCGCGCAGAGGGTTCTGGGCGAGTAGGCCTCCGAAACTCCGTCCGTCTGTGTACCTGCACGGGTAGACGGGCGATCAAGTTTTTGGGAAGCGCTTTGGCGCGACTGCTCATTCTGCGACGTCGTCTACATCCTGGTGGTGAACTGCTCACGAGACTGCACGACGAACATCTTCCTGCATCACGCCTCGATCGACTACATCGAATAGGCCATCATGTCGACTGATGGTAACGGCGCATCCGGTGTCTCCGACACTGGCCCCGCCCGAGGGTATAATCTGAAAACTTATCTGATGTATTTATTTCTGTACGCTATGAATATGTTAATAGGTGCTGCTGTTAGCTTGTTCGTTAGCGAATATGAATGTATCATTGTTGAATCACTCATGCCTTTGTATGTCATGTTCTATATGTTGAATTTCTGGATTAAAATATGCCGAAAATTGACTAGATATTCAATAGTTTTTGATTGGATTTCCAGGAGCCAGTCCCTATAGAAACAGAGAAGAACATGACGAGAATCATGGCGTATGTTTCAAGTAAATCTAAATTAAGATGTCATAAGTGAAAGAACCAACCTTGGATTGTGTCAAATTGTAACTATAAGTTGCCAGTACAAGAACAAGAAAGCAACCTGGTAGGGAACCTAAACTCCTCGAGAGTAAAATAGTTATGTTGTTACTTTTATGAGGAAAGTGTTGGGACAAAATGACAGCTCCAGTTCACATATAAACCCAAAGAGCAATTCCTACAGGCAAAAGGAAAAGTGCAAATATCAAAGACTGCGTGCTAAAGACAAAATGAAATGCCTGTTTGTACAACGAAGGAACCAACTGCCTGCTGCCTTGGATAGCGAGACACTAAACCCTGATAAGATAAAGATGGGGTGGATCTAGATAAGAAATGACAGCAAAATTGTGAAAGCCTTGCTCTTAACTAATCTAGGATCCTCAAGAAAAGATAGTCACCAAAAACTCTCCAAATGGGGTTACAGCACAAACAAATCGTGGGAAATATGGTTCTTCTTGTCATCGGCTTTCTCAAAGCAAGAGTATGCTTCATGGGTGTTCTTTCTTGGACACCAGGGACGCATTTAACGCAGGGCATGGGGGTTCAGTTGAACCCCCTAAATTTATGGAAAATAAACTGCAACGGCACCTTGGGTACCAAAGCACTATGGGATCAACTGATATCGATCGAGACCGATCTTGCACGCTGAAGTACCTAATCGAACCATGGATGGATGTAGAGAGAATGGTTTGGATTTTGATTGCCCACTGCCACAGCAAAGAAAGAATGCCCAAGAAAAAAAAAGAACCCTTACAACAATCCATCCAGGCAAGCCACTGGCTGCCCTCGTCTACCATCTTACTGTGGCGTCACCTGATCCCTATTGCCTCATGCTCTTACCGACCGAAGAAAGCTTAGGCACACCCGATCAATATGTACTTTGTTCTAAATTTCTCTTAATTATTCTAATTTATGAATTAAGGTGTCAATGTGATGATTTTGATTTTTGTCGAATTGTATGGTTAAAACTTAGGGTTTTAATTTTGATTTTTTGAATACCAGTCTAACTCGTTGCAATCACAGGCAAAACTATAGTATCTTTACTATTATATAAAGAGGAGTTGGTGGTCGTCGGTGCGTTCTCCTCTCCCCTCACAACCACCCGATTTGATCTGGACCATTCGTCTCTCTCCTCCTCTCTCTCAGAATACAACCGCCCACCCTCTCCACTTTTCCCATCTCCTCGCGTATTCTAAGCACCCTTCTCTCTCTGTCGCTTGCTCTCCAATGTTTCATGTGTGAAGTTGGCTAGGCAGTAAATTCTATCTCACTATTTTTATGACCCCGTTACAACGCACGGGTCTCTAACTAGTTTGATTGTAATGTCAAGTAAGTAACTAAGACAATGGACATATTTTCTATTATACTGTTTGTGAACTATTGAACATATAAATATCTAACTGACTTTTCAATTAATTAGTAATAATTTCATGAATGATATACTTATTTGCTACATGGAGAAATAAGAATTGACAAAATTATTAAGGATGTTATAGTTCGGCCCTTTATGAACTTGAAAGAACGTGAATACTAAAAGATAATGCATTAAATTACATTTGATCATTATACTATTTTTTTACTTGAAAAATTTAAGTAATTTTGTTCTCTTTTAATAGGCCATTGAAGTTGAAAGATGTATTTTATCAATGCCAACCAACTTTTGTCTGTGGTTTCCCCTTAGTTTCTTCAGTTTGCTTCAACTAATTAATATTATTATCGGGGTTTTTTTCAAGTATTTTGATCACTACTTCTTTACCATCATAAGCTATCGTTGGTTATGTTAAAGTATTGATACTAAAAAATTACCGAACACATTACTATTTAGCACAATATTACTTGATAATTATATATGTTGTTATATATATGGTGAAGTGGTAAACCCTGGTCATTTTCGTTCTAGTTCTGCCCCTGACAGATGGTTCAGGATGTCTCAAACATGTTCTGAATCCATTGCAAGCTTGTGTTCAAGGTGTTAGAAGAGTTTTGGAGATGAGTAATGTTGTGATGGAGAGTGATGCTCTGGTGCTAAAGGCTGCATGGAGGAAATGAGTATGATTTGTTGTTGATTGGTAATAGAATCCTTAAGGTGAAAGAATCGCTTTTCATGTTTTTAATAGTTGGAAGTTTCAGTATTGCCTGAGATTTTGTAATAAAGTAGCTCACGCTGCGATTGGATGTAAAACCAAAAAATGAGGAACTCCTATCCCCTGATGAGGTTTCCTCCTCTATTCCGAGTTTTGGTGGCTGACAACTTGGCCAGTTCCACGGTTTAATTGAAACGCTCATTTCCGTAAAAAAAACACACCCTATTACTCGTCCATTGCCCTCAAATACCATTATCTGCAAAGTGTGACCTTTTTGCCTCCAGCTGTTGGTGAGCAAACTCCCTTGTTCTTCTCCTCTCCTCCATTGATGCCATGCCATGCCATCCTCACGGGCTCTTCGTCACCGCCTACGTGGAGTCACACTGCCTCACACTTCTGTTGCAGCTTTTGACCAACATGTGTGTTGGTACTCTTCTTGATCCGAAGCATCAATCAGTTGCTTCTGGTTCAGCTCAAGGGCATTAGGCCTATACAACAAGCTGGCGGCAAGGTGGATGTCAAGGTTAGTGCAAGGTCTTGCCTATGTTGCTCGTGCATATTCCCATATGCAACGAGGATGAGGCCAAGCCCAAAGCAAACTCCAATCGTTTGCGAAGTTGCTTGTTTTTTTTTTTTTTGTGTTGGGGTGTGCAAGTAAGTTGGTGGGACAAATAATTGGAGCATCACATATTTGTCGTGTGACATTGCTGTAGAGGATTACCATGTTCGAGCATGGGTGTAGTGTAGGGGAGGGGAAGAGGCGGCACCGACTGGTACGGGGAAGGGGAAGGAGGAGGACATAGGATAAGAATGTTTTTTATGTTACCACATGAGAATAAGTCTGTTTTTTTGGTTTTTTTATGGTTTTTGAATTATATTTCTTCGGAAGCCGAAACAAAAGCGACGACTTCTCCAAGTGACTTCTCGAAGCTATTTTTCCAAACGGTTTTTCAAGCCTAAAATCATGTGTGTGTCCACGTCGATGTATTCGTCTTCGTAGTGCCTCGAAAAGCGTAAGCAAAAACTATCTGTCATAGCTAAAATCACCAGTTACAGTAAAAAAAAAGACCAATACCTGAGCAGGATTGACCTAGATGGGCAAGGAAAAAAATCTTTGTGACATCCCGTTTGGTCGAGCAAAGACAAGAAAAGCCTTTATGACTAGACTACCCATGCTATCGCTACAATTTATTAGAAATTTATGCATCACCTTGATTTTCTCAGAGCATGCAGCAACTCATTAATATTTAATAATGGAAAATAATTCATGAAAAGAAACACAAATAGTATAATGACTTGGCATTATCTGTCTCTACTGTTGCAATGTAATCGTAGAGATCCAAATCCACTAAATAGCACGTGACAGCTTTTGTTTCTTTTCATGTTTATTTATTCGAAGAAAGTTATAAGTTATAAGTTCCATTCCACATAGTTTCAGCTTCTGGTTTCTAACTTATTACTTCTTAATTTTGTTTTTGCTTTTTCTTTCTTATTTCTTTATATTATCCGTGATAATATAATTTTTAAATTCAATTATAAAAACTAATAGTAACTAAGTATATTGTTAACTGCTATAGTAAAAAAATAATTAGAACCCTGAACTTATAAGCCTATCAAAGCACTAAACCATAAACTTAAAAAAGGTGACCAAAATGACATGGCATGGACATGTGTTTTGATTTCAACGGAGGTGGCAGGCACCTTGCTTCAGCAATACCTCAACAACAAGCACGCTGTAGATTGCCAAATAAAAGCGACACAGCGATAAGGACGACGGATTATATTATTCATTTTTTCGCTGCAACTTGGCATCTTATCCCCTGTTACAGTGCCACGTACCGTGCTTTATTCTGAGGCCGTCTCGATCGCTCTCAAAATCTCAATTTGGAACTCGTTTTTGTTGCATTCTCGAGAAGCTACCAAACTCGGTGGAGCCAGGCTCCACCTTTTGTCCAAGTTTCTGTCAAAATCAAACCCAAATCATAATAATTCCAAGCGAGAGCTACTCAGGCCCGACTCGCCGGACACGTTTCACCCGTGTCGCGTCAGACCCCTCACGCAGCAGCCGAAAGCGCGGACGTCAACGAGCCGAGCACGAGTAGTGATCGCCGGTCGAGTGCTCGGCGGATCACGGATCACGGAAACCCATAAACGAGCGAAATCCACAGAGAAACGCGTGTACTCGGATTCCTAGAGGCAAGCCAGGGAAGAACAGTGCTGTATAGTGCAAATTTGTGAGAGCAAATTGCAAAAGACTGTGGCCTGTTTACATTGACTTTTATTGATGGTTTTTTTTGTTACGATTGATAAATAATAGTGATGGATAGAAATAATTGATGAATAGTAGTGCATTATGTAAGAAAGACGGAGCAATGAAAGGTATTACAACATTTAGACCGCCTTGCGACTTACAGAATTATGATATAATAAAAATACAAAGTGTGTTATAATATGTGAAACATATATTGTAGTGGCTAATAAATAGTAGTGTCTTGTAGAAGCTGGGGCATTCGTAATGAACAGATCCTATGGGTCTGTTTCAAATGGCTGTGGCTATTAATTTTTGACTGAAATGATACTGTAATAATTATTAATTTTTCTAAGGTATTCAAATAAAAGAAAATAAAAATAGAAAAAGCATCGTTGTTATATCTTTAAGATAATACAAATAAAAAAATAGAAGGACAAAAGTGGTATAGAAGGAAAAAAAACCGCATTGAGAAGCCATGCTGTTCGGAACAGAATATGGCAAGGAAAAAAAGTGGTACGAAGATACTGTAGATTTTGCACCGTAGGAAACGTTTCCGCAGCATTAGATCTGTGCCGTTATTTTTAGAACCGACGGATGGGAATCTTCGAAAGTCCTGCCGTGGCCCTGTTCTTCCCGGCAAGTAAAGAGAACCCAAAAATCCCACGCACTCCCGTCCTGCCCCACTCCCCCAACGCCCGCGCGCGCGCGCGCCGCTCGCACGTGCCGCCCACCCGCCTTGGCTCGCCCTACCCAGCCACTCCCGTCCGTATAACCCCCGCAACCGCCGCCGCCGCCGCCTCCTCCCTCTACACCCTCTTCCACCTCACCTCGGCAATCTTGCGGGCAACGCGACGCGAGGCCACACTTCCACAGGAGCGAAGCCCCTTGCCTGCACTCCCCTCCCCCCAAACCCTAGCCCCTCCTCCCGAGGATGGCCGCGCCGCCGCCGCCCGCCTCAGCCGCGCCCGGATCTCCGCCGGCGCAAGTGGTAAGCTCATCAACCCCCGATCCGTCCGCCGCCGAGCTAACTCGATCCGCCCTGACTCGATTCGCGCGTGCGTGCGGTCTCCTTCCTCTTCTTCCTCCAGGTGGGCAACGCGTTCGTGCAGCAGTACTACAACATGCTCCACCAGTCGCCGAATCTCGTCTACCGCTTCTACCAGGAGGCCAGCCGCCTCGGCCGCCCCGCCGGCCCCGGCGCCGACATGGACACCGTCACCACCATGGAGGTTCTACGCTCGGCTGTTCCCTTGTGCTCCTCCATCTCAGATCTGGGCGTCTGCGGGCTTCTAGTTGGAGACTTTGTGAGGGGTTTTGGGTGGTTTGTGTGCGCAGGCGATTAACGACAAGATCATGTCCATGGGCATCGCGCGGGCGGAGATCAGGACGGTGGACGCGCAGGAGTCGCTGTGCCGCGCCGTGACCGTGCTCGTCACGGGCCACCTTACCGGGAGGGACGACGTGCGCCGCGAGTTCGTGCAGTCCTTCTTCCTCGCGCCGCAGGAGAAGGGTTACTTCGTGCTCAACGACATATTGCGGTACGTCGGGGAGGGGGAGGCTGAGCTGTCGCCGTCACCGCCGCAGCAGCTGGCACTGGAGGTGGATGCGGTGGTTGCCCCTGCTGCCATCCTGGCGAATGGCACTGTCGGAGGAGCCACAGAGAGTGTGCCTCGCGAACAGGGTGTGTTGTGTTCAAACATCTTGAAAGCTGTTTTGCTCCTGTGAAGCATCTGGTCAAATTTCTTGTATTTGTCTGTTTGTAGAGACTTCGCTGCAGCTGGAGCAGGATGTGGCTGAGGCGGCACCTCATCCTCATGAGGAGGAGAATATGAGCGAGGAGGAGGTCTATAACCCACCGAATGACGTAGAGGTGCCTGTTGTGGAGGAAACGTCGGTTGCTGAGGTCATAGATGAAGTGCCAAATAACGTAGCAGTGGCCATACCAAATTTGGCCACCCCTGTAATGCACGAGGAGGTCCCCAAGAAGTCGTACGCTTCAATTGTAGGTTTCGGAAAACTGTTCATTTATTTTCATCCATCATGCTGAAAATCACATCTGTCTGATATTTCGAACTGTGCATATTTCAATTCTCTAAATCTGATCATGGGAGGCAAGATATAATTTTCAGTTCTTCACGGGGTTTTCTGCATGTGTTGCAACCTGGGAACGAACATGTGTAAGCAATGGAGAGGATTTTTCCATGTTCCCAATGCTGTCTAAAATGCAGTGTGTAAATGTTCACTTGAAGCTTCTGAGTTCTGATTTTTAAATGTTAATGCTGCACACACTGATATCTTAAATGATAATACTGCGCCACAATAAATGTTCATGAGAGTTATTATTATCATTATTTGGTTGGGGAACATGAGCGGAAATATTAAGATTGCTATGTTAATTGCTTGCTACCATGATTGTCTATTTAATACGATAGCGGTAGTGCCTTTGGTGGAAGAATTTTCAGAAGCTTGCTGGTGTTGTTGATGGTGGTTTTGACCTTATTGGGTAATGGATAGTTACATTAGCTGTGCTGTGCAATTTGTGTGCTTTTGATATTTACCTTTTAAGATTGTCACCATCATTGCATTCTTGTTCTGCTCTAGGTCAAAGACATGAAAGAAGTTCCACCACCAACTTCCACAATTCCTTCCAGGCCTGCACCACCGAAACCAGAGAAGCATGCTCCTCCAGCGCCTGCTCCGGTTGCTGATGCACCAGCTTTCAGTCCCAATCCTGAGAGCAGCAACATTCAAGGTCCAGAAGGTATTATCTAAATCCAAACTTGCATCTAAAGCCTTTTGATTTCATTATCCTCTGTCTGAAATGCTTTACAATAATCTTCAAAGATGCACATGCGATATATGTAAAGAATCTGCCCTTAAATGCCACAAATGAGCAATTAGAAGAACAGTTCAAGAGATTTGGCACTATTAAACGTGATGGCATCCAAGTTAGAAGCCACAGGGTACGTCTTTTTCATTCTGTACATGATGATAGAGTTTTGCAGTGAGCCTAACTTCAAAAGTTTGTCTTGGTCTTTCCATTCCAAAATGCAGATTCAAGGGTTCTGTTACGGCTTTGTAGACTTTGAGGATGCCAGCTCAGTTCAAAGCGCAATAGCGGTAATTTTAATCTAACTATTAACTCATCAGCTTTTTCTGTAATATTGTAGGATGCTTATCAATCATTTATTTTATCTAGTTACGAATGGCTTGCTATTGAGTTAGTTTATTTGAAGATCATTGTATAATGTATGAGTAACTAAAGAGTTACTTGTAGCAAGTGTCTTTGTTTGAGAGGTGTTCCAGTAAGTTTCTTGGGATGGATGTAGATGTATGCGGACCTATATACTCATGACCTTAGCATTCTTTGAATTCTTGTTTTTCATTTATGCTAATTGCCTTGCTAATCTTTTAGCAGGCAGTAAAAAAAATATCCAAGACAATTATTGTGTCTAGCTATTTGGATTTTGAACTACAAGTATTTATGATTGCACGCTAATTTATTGCACAATACTATGGACAATTTCTCTTCTTTCCAAAGTACATTACAACTAGGCCTTCTGTGTCAAGTTCTCCTGGTTTAGAGGCATCACAGAATATAAAATAAGTTCTCCTGCTCACTTGAAAGTTGAATCAACTCTACCACCTTATAAGATATTTTCTGGATTAAGCTATAGAGTGGATTCTGTCCTAGCTGTCACCTTTTATTCTCTGTTGGTGGTAGCCCAGGTGCTGCTAAGCGACCCTCTCTATCTGCTCTGTTGGTGAATCAATGCTGTTGGAATGCTAGCTGTCAATTGATTATTTTTGGCCTTGTTGACTGTGTCATCCTCCCTGCTTATATGTGACTGCTGGTTGCTTTGTGTTGTGAATACCAGATACTCTTTTTCTTTTCCATGTCTTAACTAAATTACTAAAGCAAAGCAAGTTAATTGCACTCATAGGTTTGAGATTTGTGGTCCAAAGGGTTATGGAAAGTGGAGGGCAAAAGGGAGGTATTGATTAAAATCCCCCCTCTTTTTTGAAAAAGCAGGGGGGCATTGATGGATATGTACTAGTGGTTAAAGCTTTTTCCATCATTTTCTATACTTTCAGTAAAGCAAATTTAGTGCCATAATTTAACCTGAAAATGTGGGAACTGGGGAGAATGCTCAAAACCTTAAACCTTATTCCCAATCCCTTAACACAAGCATGCCTGCACTATGGGAAAAGAATGTTCTTCTATGCTCTCAAGCGTTCCATTTACAAAGTTCAAGCCCATGCAAGTCCATGTGCTTCAGCAATGCATCTCGTTCCAATTCTTTGGTTTGATAATAAGTTTTAGCCATGCTACAATTGTGACGCTGACAATGAAATTATAGCTTTCACTCAGTGTCTTTATGCTATATCTTAAATTTTGTTGATTTTCTTGTACACTTTTAATTGAATGTGATCGGTTGCTCAAGTTGTAGATTTGTATCTGGCAGGGTGTCTTAGAGTGTTGTGAGAGCTTCTTAACAAACATGTGTGCTGTGTCTTGTGTGTACTACTACTTGTATAATGGTATTATAAAAATGCTGTATCTGGATATGTTTTCTTGTCTAATGAATCAGCTTCTACAACTTCTCGAATGAATACCAAAGGACAGCAAGACAAGCTACAGACTAACAGTTGTTTCGTTATCTGGTAACTCTCTACTCTGCAGGGTTCTCCTGTGATGATCGGTGACCGGCAATGTTACGTGGAAGAAAAAAGAACTACTGGTTCACGTGGTAAGCTCATAGGACTTCAACCCTGACGGTTATTCCCCACCCTAAAATATGCTAGTAGTTGTGAAAATAATTAGTGTGTACACATTTTGGACCTTATAAAAAAATATAGATATGCTTTTATATTCTGTTGAATATGACAGATGAGTATGTCAAATGAATGTATGACTGTGATTAATCAATTGTAATTTAATTTGCACTGCTTTGATCAGTGACTTGTTTTATATAGTTTATGCTAACATTTACTACTACGAGCACCATCTTTTATGCCAACCACAATTCTTACAGATTGCCACTTTCTAGTTTGGTCTTCTGCTCAACTTGCCAAAAGGTCTTTAACTCTGCCTATGATTTTCTTATATTTCAGATAAAACTATATCATTTCTGCAACATACATGGCAACAAAATATTTGAAATTACTGAAAACTAAAAAATTATTTCTTGTGAAACCATGTGTACGCTACATTTTGTTGTTTCAATATGCTGTCAAATGCTTGGGCAAAAATTTGTATTTTTTGTCAGCCCCCCGCTTTTGTTTTTTTTTCTCCAGTTGATACATGTCCTATTTCTGGCTTCAGGCAGTAGCAGAGGAAGATTTGCACCAGGTAGAGGAGGTAGCTTCCGAAGTGAAGGTATGAGAGGACGTGGTAATTACACTGGAGGTAGGAGCTTTGGAAGGGGTGAGTTCAACCATCGATCCGATTATGGGGGCAGAGGTGGTGGTAGAGGTGGCTCGTCGCGTGGAGGTGATTTTGGCTACCAGTGGGTCGACAACTCTACAGCCAGTGGTCGTGGTGGACGAATGTAGTCACGAAGTGAGTTCTTGGTATGCATGGTAGAAGTTCGATATTTCATGGTAGTTGGAACTATCAAGATCCACAAAACGAGAGCGTCGTTTATTGGGTTCATGTGAGATTATCAGCAAGATCGGGTCATAAATTGATGCTTCCCTTGTTTTGTGGCAAGGGAAAGCTGTGGTGATATTGGTTACTAATTATAGAATATACGTCCATTCAGATGTAGTCTTAGTAAGTTTGGCCTTTGTCGAGCAGCTGATGTGTGCTTTTTCCTTTTATTTCCCCCTTTTCCTCGATTTAGCGGAGTTGATTTGAGGTGCCCATGAGTTAATCGTTTTAATTGACTGTTGTGGTATAAGTACTGTTGTGGAATAAGTGGTAATTTAGAGTTGCTAAAATTAGCGCGAGAAGTTTATTATTCCTGGAATCTGTCGGTGCCAGCACATGCTGTGCTTCATGCTTCCAAGTCACTCTTATGCATAACTGGCAGTAACCCTATTTCTAGTTGTCTTATTGTAAAATAGGATAAGTGGGAAGAACAGATGCCAATATGCTTTTCCGCTTTGTGCTCTTAGTGTCCGCTTTATTCTTTGACAGGAAGTTAATTCAAGAGCAGTGCTCCTATGTTTTTTCACTTTAATAAGAATGTTACTAATTTTAAAACACACGAAGGATAAGTATTCATTATCCGCTATTTAGTTATGCTTTCAAAGTTGTGTAAATACAAAAAATATAGAAACACCTCCCTTAGTCCAATTGCTTGCTAGTTGGCTGGACGGAAACGAAACTTTAATTGAACTGTTCGCTTGTTGGCTGGATCAAACTGAAACTTTCGGTGGGTTCGAGTCCCTACAGAAAATCTAGAATTTGTTTGAACTGTGGCTTTCGTATTAGCTGTTCTTCGCACACAAGCGTGTGGACGTGTAGTTGTAGTATCCAACCAGGTTGTATACGAAAGCTAAAATACAGGGGATGGACCACCATGACAACCAGGTTTCACAGACAACTGCTTAAGAAAATTTTTTTGCACGCTACATCGAGAATCCAAATGCTGCAAATCACAAGCGTACTATTTACTGATTTCCACCGACTTCAACATGTTGTAGCAATTCACAGCTCTACACGGTTAGACAAGAAGAAATCAAGAACGTCACCTCAATACCACAAACGCACAAATGACTACGTATTTTTGTCCGGCCTGTGCTCTCTGTTCACTGCCTGTAATATATAAATAGTATATCTGTGCATATGTCTCTCTTGGTAACGGTGGCATCAGCACCAATCAACCTTCCAACTCAACGATGATCTTGCCGGTGGCATGGCCGTCGATGCTCCTCTGCCATGCCTTGCTTGCATCGCTCACCGGAAACCTCGAATCGACCACTGTCTTGAGCTTGCCTGCCTTCACCAACCCGACCAAGAACTCCAGATCGGCTTTGTTGGGCCATAGCAGCAGCGGCACGAGGCGCTTCTTGCGCAGTGTCACCATGTGCATGCCAGAGGTGAGAACGGCGGAGAAGTTGGGAGTGATGTCGATCACTCTCCCGGTGCTGCTCAGCAATGGCTCGAACGTCGACCAGCCGATGCCAGTGGTACAGTGGACGACGCCGTCGTACTTCCTGCCCGACGGGCTCCGCAGGCTTGCCCCCTCCGGCGTCCTGTAGTCGAGCACCTCATCTGCGCCCAAACTCTTCACGAGCTCCATGTTGCGCGCGCCGCAGGTGGCAGTGACGTGAAGGTTCGCCAGCTTCGCGAGCTGCACCGCGTACAGCCCGACACCGCCGGAGGCGGCGGTGATCAGCACGTTTATGGGCTTGCCTGTTCCGTCGAACTTGGCACCGATGGACCTCAGCGCCTGCAGCGCAGTACCAGCCGCAATAGGCAGTCCGGCACCTTCAGCTGCAGATACCTCAGGAGGCCTCTTGACTGTCAGACTAGTGGATGCCACAGCGTACTCCGCGAGTCCACCTCCAGACTGTTACAACAGCAAACGAAAGATTCGTAGTAAGACACAACTTCACCTCGAGATACAAGAATGAACGCACACTCAACATAAAACACATAAGGGGGCGAGGACGGCGTGGACAACTAAACGCTGCCGAATAATGCACTGCAAATAATTCTAGCAATCGTAAAGACAGCTTCCAACTTATAGAAGATCATTAGCAATGTATCCTGGACATTGACCCTTACGTCGATGTTTAGAAAACTCAATAACAGAACTGTGTTGCCGAGAGTGAAGTTTATTTAGGATGAGTGAAGCGTGCTTACGAAAGGGTTCAACATGGCAACAACTTGATCTCCAGCTTTGAATTCATTGGGTCCAGGTCCAACAACAACAACAACTCCTGCCACATCAGTCACTGCAGAAAAAAAAAGAAGGAAAAACAGTTATGTAGGAAGTAGCAGAACTCATCGAGCATAGTTCATAGCATCTAATATAAAGGGGTCTCATAGAGTATTTATGTGATTATTGCCCATTTTATATAGTCTTACAGAAAAAAGTTGGGAGAAAGAGAACTGTTCCTTACCAGGTCATCTTGTTTAAGATATAAATAGCATATGGCCCTTTATGCTCTAGATTTTTCAGAAGCACAAACCAAGTGAAACTAACGTTGAAATTTTTGTTTCTGGAGAACGAAGTTATTTAGATTATTCTAGAGTACAATGTTAAAATGCATTGTGAGCCCAAAAACATATGAGCAAAACAGTGTGTTGTCAAACCTGTTTTGAGTGAATATCTGTATTGTCAGCAATCAGTTTTGGATATTTTTTTACTTACAGGTCGGTGTGGCAAAAGATAATGAGGATAAACGATATCACATCAGTACAGGCTCCTGGTTACACTCCCGCATAGACATCAGATGAAATGAAAAGAACAACCAGGACATTTTTTTTAAAGAAAAGTAAGATAACTGATGCAGTGATATGATCAATTCTTGTTCCTAGTCAAATTAACACTGCTTTCTAAAGATCGGAATCGTCAACAGGATTCACAATTAGTACTAAAAAATGTGCATGAGGCAGCAACGAGGATAATTACCTGGGATGAAAGGAAATTTACGGGGCAGCAAAGGCCGCAACATCCCTTTCTGCATCTTCCAGTCAACGGGATTGATGCTTGCAGCTTCCAGCTTAAACAAGACCTCGTTCTTCTTTGCTGAAGGGACCGGAACTTCCACATGCTGCATTAGAGGAATTTAAGAATTCATTGACTGGTTCCTTTTCATGGGGAAAAAAAAAGAAATCTTGTTGTTGACTAGTATATTTTCAAGAAAAAAGTTTAGGAAAAAAATCTCGTTGTTGAGTCCTTTCTGTCCAGGTAAAAGAAGGGGGAAGTTTGTTTTGAGTGGAATCAGAATCACGCAGTAAGAGAAATATTTCATCTACACTTAATCAGTTTTATTTCTATTTTGAAAAGAGTTAATCAGTGGCTCCTTGGCTCTTTTGACTAAATCAGAATCACACGAATTAGCCTGAATCTTACGTCTACTGTTGACTTAAGAAAAACAGAAAGATTATGTCTCCATTCTTTTGATTTATATCTTATGCTACAGTAACTAACTTTTAAACAGTCCGTTTCTAAGACAGATCAATAGAAAAATTGTAGAATTCAGCTGTATCAGCCAACATCATATATGACTATTTTTCTTTACGTAACACTGAAATAGGCAAAATTCAAAAATTTAAGCTATAAATGACAGCTGAAAAAACCCATCTTATCTTCGGTTCTTTTTATAAGCATCTAACAAAAGTTATATACTAACCAAATAATTAATTTGACTTCGACATGCTCCAAGAAGCTAAATACTACTTGTTCGAACAAAAAAAATCCCAAGAAAGGAAGACATACCGCTACTTGTATAATCAGACGAACTAGTCATATCACACTTAGCATTAACCAATCTACGCGTAGCACGCGCGCACACAAGATTCCGCCCCTATTCCCTCTTCCTCGAACAAAAGCGCAGAACTGTGAGACGCGCGTGGGCTCACCTTGAGGGCAGCGGCGCCTCCGCCGCAGGCGTCGTACTGCACGGCCCGCATCTTCGCCTGCGTCGGGGCGGCCCCGGCCATGGGGTGAGAAACAAGGGAGCAAAGCAAAGAAACAGCGGGTATCCTCGCAAATACCGTGCGGCTCTCCTCGTCCGCTGCGAACACGAACAAGGCCGATAAATTTTGCTGCGTGCCCCCAGCCGCGAGGAGAGTATATGTATATATAGATAGAATGATCGGTTCTGACGTGTGGGGCCCACGCTGGCAGTGAGAGCGGTCGTCTGTAGCGGGTCGGTTCGAGAACGGCACGGCGTCATGGGCGACCTGGTTTGGCACGGTACGTAAGCTCACCTGCCATGCCAATGCGCGTGAACGGGAGTAGCGTTCCGCCGCGTCGGGCGTATTGCCCACCCGCTTCTTGTAGCTGTCCGCGCACCATCGGCGCACGGAGTACGTGGTGGGGGTACACGGTGTCACGAGCGTTCGCGTTTTTCTTCTTGGACATAGTGCGATTGTTCGTAGGCAGCATCGCAACGCACAGCTGCGACAGAAAATAGTTTTAGGTGCCGTTCATTTCCATTTAAGCTTTAGATTTTCGATTTATTTTTTATTATTTTTAAATTTTAAATTTTTCCTTTTTTTTTTACCTTTTTAAAATTTTTTTGCCGGTTCTTTTTTTCGTATTTGTTTACGTTGTCTGTGATGGACTAAGCTGTTTTTCTATTTTAAATTTTTTAAAAATTTAGTTACACCAAATAAGCCACCATCAGGTACAGTATAATTTCAATCAACTACAGTATAATTTTAGTATAAACCAATTTATTCCAGTCCAACCGAACAATACCTTACTCACAGGACCTAGCCCCCTTTTCGATTCGATCATCCGAAGGACCCTTCTTCTTCCCGGTACATGGTAAAAATCAATATTGTTAAGATCATGAATTCACGGTACAGATACTAGTATCGCGATCCTAGAATTCTACTGAAGCGAGAGATGGATTGCACTCCGGATCAAAATTTGGTAGAGTCACGAAGTGAACCACGACCCAATCCCCCAACCACCTTGTAGCAGCATCCTCTCGGTGGTGGCAGCATGCTCGGCTCATTCAACGAGAGGACCGGTGAGCATGGTAGAGAATCGCTGGTGGCAAGTGGGATCTCCAGTTTGGAGCGACACTGTTATGACTACTAATCAAATAGTAAAATAGAAGAGTAGTGGAATGGTTAAAATAGATGAACAATGTCTGTTCCTTTTCTATATCTAGGACGTGTATATATATTTGCACGGAGCTCGATTACAAGCTTGTCCTTACAATTATGTGTTTTCTTTAAAGGTATATATGTCACTATATATGTTATATTGAACTTTACAATCACTAAATTTAGATCGGATGGATTTAAGTAAGGACCACCTCTACTATAGACACCAAATCAAGCAGCATTGAGCAATTCGTCGGCGCTTGAGAATCCATCGGCTCAAGCCCCTGCATTCTGTGGCGAGCACTTGATGCCGTGGAAAAAGAGAGAATTCCTCGGGAAAACAGAGGATGGGCTTACAGTTACCGCCATGGGGAAGGAACATTCTTCGGTGTAACGGGACTTACTGTTAAAATTTGATCCGATTTGTAATCATGTCTATTCCAACCGCAGAACATACGTCCACTGGCAGCAGATATATATATATATATATATATATATATATATATATATATATATATATATATATATATATATATATATATATAGTCACAGCTTAGATACGGCGAATAGCGCTGTAATATCTCTTTATACAGTGATTTTCGTCTTCGAATATTCGTGATTTATTCTATAAGGATTTTTCACATTAAATATGTGTCTCTTACTATTTCAATTATCGTCTATTTTGCGGTGTGTTTTATAACTGTTATCATTATTCTTTTTAAGATTTAAAGAAAACTCTACCATAAGTAAGATTTTCATATATCTGGAGAGCTTCAAAACTATTTGTTATGAATTATACTCCTAAAATAGGCAGAAATTTTATGAATAATCTTTATAAAATATTTTTTGTAATGCATGATTTTAATATACTTGTAATTAATAAAATATTCTCACTTCGAAATGACAATATTATTTTAATCAGTTCAACTCCAACCAATACCAACATTTTTACATTGTTCCGCAGCCAATAAGCATATGATAGCCTATAAACATATGATATCAAATTGCCCCCTCGGTGTTCTCCGCCAAGCTGTGCCTTTGTGTGACATTCAAAGATCCCTGTAACTAGGAGTGAAAACGGATTGAATAGTTTCTGATTGATTCAGACAATTTTCGAATACGGAATGTTTCGGTTTGGATTTTTTCGGATAGACTTAGATCGAAACGAATACGGATTTTTTTGTCGGAAACAAATACGAATACGAATATGATAATGCACTATCCGTCGAATATGAATACGGACTTGGACTATCCGAAAATTAGGAAATTCGGATATCTGGCCCATTGGCCATAACTAAGCCCATAGCCGCTAGCCCACCACTAGCCACTTAGTCAGAAGTTAGTAGTGATGGTGTAGGGATACATACCGACATATCGGTGGCGGAGGGGCCGGGCCTGGGGGCGAGGCCGCCCATGGCTGGTGACGATGTGGCGACGAGGGGGGGCCTGGTGGGGGGCAAATGCTTCTTCCCTGGCTTCTTGTTGTGCGCGGGTGGCCAACGCGGGGGCTACGAGGACGGGCGCCGGTGCCAGGGTGAGGGGCGGAGAGGACAATGCCGGTGCTAGGGCGAGGGGTGAAGGGGACAATGCTGGCACTGCGGTGAGCGCTAGGGGTGGGAGCGTGCCCCCCCCACGTCCCTAGTACCATAAAAACTACCAGAGATGCCGCTTTTAGGGTTTAGGTTTGTTTATATTGATTTTCATTTAGAAAATATCAGTTGTGTATTTGTGTCGACTAGACCAACTACGAGAACTTTAGACCTCTTCATTGTTTAATAAAACTTCATATTTCATTCTCGGATCCAGATCATGCTTATTTCTTTCTTGTTGATTCTCGATTGCTTGCAGGAAAGTTCATCCGTGTTGGACACAGTTGGTAACGACAAGGGTATGGTGTAGTGATTGCAGGATGCACTTGGTCGTTTCGGTCAAGTAGCATTGTCGTCAACGTCATATCAAACAATTGTAGTTATCATTCTCATCGGAAGATCGGGACAAATCCTCTCGTCATCTAGGCCTCTAAAAATTATTTTGGTAATTAATAAAAATATGTGAATATGGGACTAACATGTTTATTGAGTGTTTGAAAGGTTTAGTCCTGGTGACGAATATGACAACTGGAGATGCATGCTAAAGGTCAACATGAAGATCAATATAGTTCAAGACAAAGGTATAAGTAGTTAGAATCCCTTTTGATTTTACCGGTCTTAGGAGAAAAGTATGGAAGACCCAATTTTAGGTTAGATATCATACTATAAAAGGGATCATGACTCGTAGTTTCATAGCAAGTTCTTGTGCCATTGGATCAATCTAGGATCGTGCATGCACTTAAAATTTAATTTGAAAGCCAACTATGCTTTTCTCAGAAAAGTCGTTAGTACCGACGTTTACATGGTGGTACTACCACACAATGGTATGACGGGGAAGGTGGTGCGGTACTACCGTACCCTGGTTGGACCGAAACCTAGTTGGCAGTACGTATTTTCTAGAGAGAAACTGATGTGGCCAAGAGTGTGAATGATACATTGATTTGTGCTTCATCCATGCAATCTAATGGTACAAGGGTTAGTAGTGCTGAGTTGCACAAGGAGAAAGAAGCAATCGGTTATGGGAGAGAGAAGAATATCCTAATTCGTGCGGATACTTATGTGATTCCTCCTTTGCACAATGCAAACAAGACAACAATGCATGGAATTAGAGGTGTGGATGGAGAAGAAAGAAAGTTAGTTTGGCTAAAGAGGAAGACACAAGATCAATCAAGTTCTCGTGATTGCAGTTCTGTCCACAATGTTCATGAAGTTTTCAATGCCAATTCTGAGTATTATAATTCACACAAAATACATATTTGGAAGTTAATGAAATATACTTTCCAACAAATCAAATAGCGCTTGATTGGAGCTTGCTACACAAAGTTATGGCAACTTCATTGGATGTTGCACGAGCTGTCCGGAGAGACGCGCCTGGCTTTCCAAAGGTTGGGAAGGATTCCTTTTCAGATTCTAAATGGATTTGGAAGCCCCTTGAATAAGAAAAAAACATATAAAGATTTGAAGTCAGTTCGGATTCGGTTCGGATCAGACAGGAAGTCCAACATTCAAACGCCCATAACTTTCACAAACGGAGTCCGATTTGGGTGTTCTTGGACTCGTTGGAAAGCTAATTCAAGCCCCATACAATGGATAAGACTCCAGCCCTGGAATCCTCATGGTCACATCGAAAATTGAGAAAGAGTCCGATGGCAGTAGTTTAGATATTTCCTTTTTTGTTTGTATTGGTGTTTGTTTAGGCCTTAGGCCAGGTTGTGCGTGAGTTTTAGTCCAGGCCGTGCATTGTGCACCAATATAAGGCTAGGGCCTTATTCCCGTTGTAACTTAGGCTATGATATGATAAGATTTTATACTTGTAAAATAAAGGAGAAAATCGCCATGATGGTTGTTGGCAACCAGATTATGTGATTACAAAGTTTTTTCGTTTAAAGTTTGCTGAGTTGGTGCAAGGCAAGAATAGGAGATTCTTGAGATTGCCCATCGAATCTACAAGGTTCATCTCTTCTAATTCGTGTCTTCTTGTTGAATTCACGGTTTGGGGACTTCGGTGGATTGCTTCTAATATGCGCTTTGCATACTAGTGAAAATTGTCCTTATCAAGATTGTTGGCTGTATCAAGACAAGGAGAAGACTCTATCTGCAGGAGCCAAAGGAGAAGGAACCCCGCTGAACGTATCGGGAAAGATCGGGCCGTCCCTACACATCAACTAATCCTTAGTTGGTCCGTACCAGAAACTTTTGGAGCATGTTTGCTCCCCTGGAAAGCGGTAGTACAGGGGTTCATATGGCAGAACTACCACATCACAATATGACCGCAAATCCTGAGCAGTACTACCGCACACCAGAAGTACTGAAACTTAGTTGGTGGTACATTATCTCTATAGAGTGCCAGTTTTGGACATCTAAGGAAAGCGGTAATACCGCCCTATGTGAACGGAACTACTGGAGAGTGGAACTACTGCATCCATAACGACAGTAGTACCGCGCCACAAATTCAACATCTTGTTCAAAGGTATTAAATTAATCTGCTATAGCTGTTACTGTGCAGTTGGTGGAAGTGCAGTAGTATCGGCTGATGAATGGTGGTACTATCACTATCAACATCTTGCATTTTCTGGAGTTTGGTTAAGAATTCAAGAAAAAGGGCACACCTGTTTAAATAATAGAAAACAAAATTTTAAAATGCGAATATGAAAAGATGATCCACTAAAAGAGGAATACAACTTGATCCCAAAATATTGAGAGTTCTATTCTAGGGTTGCAATAATAACTAGATAAATAAAAATAAGAATAAAATATAGATAAACAATAGGGATGAGGAAATGTAGGTAAATAAATTCTTCATACAAAGATAGGCTTGGAAAAAACTATGCAAATCAAATATATATATATATATATATATATATAAATAAATAAATAAAAAGAAAAGAAATGGGGAGGTCAAACCGACCGCCCACGCCCACCGCCCAACCCCGCAAAGCCCGCCTAGCCCTCCCCGCACCGCAGCCCGCTTTCCTCCACACGTCATCAGCAGCAGCAGAGCGACAACCCTTCAATGTGACGCAACCCGAATCCTGAAATCCGTGGCGGTCACGGCGCCGAGTGACACCGACGAGACCGCCTGGGCAACCGCTCGTTGCCGGCCTCACCCGCGCGCCTATAAAGGCTGCCGAGCGCGCCAAACTCTTCCCCACACTCTCTACTTCCTTCCCCAGCGTGTAATTGAACCCTCATTTCCGTAGCTCACGGGGCCCTCCTCCTTCCCCAACTCCGCAGACGTCAACCCGCGAACCGGGCCAATAGGGCCCGATTCCATTCTCCCACACCATCTCCGTGACGTCGCCGACCTCTTCCCGACCTTCCCCGAGCTTCGCCGATGTATTTCGCCGACACCGAGGACCTTCCCGAGTCGCCGCCGCCGCACGCCGCCGCCCGCCACCGTGCTCCCGGTCCCTCGCCGACTCCTCCATCGGCTTCACCAAGCACCGGAGCACATTTTGGGCATCGCGGCACCTCCCGACTGCTGCCGCCACCCCCGCCTCGGCCTCCTCCCTTGACCTCCTTCCTGCTACCAAAGGGTTTAATCGCCTTATAGGGTAAGATAAACGCAGCGCACTTGGCTAGCTCGACCGATTCTCTTCCCGGCTCCCGACGCTGCTCGAGCCCCGGCTCCGCGTCGGGGTTGAGCCATTTCTTTTGATTTACTGCTGACTACGGGGGCCCGCTTGTCGCCCACAAGTGGGTCAGGCTCGCGACATGTGGGCCCCACCGCCGCGGTCGCTAGACCGAGAGGTCGCTAACGAATGGGTCCCACTGCCGAGCTGCCACCGACAAGTGGGTCAGTACCGAGGGTCCCACCCGCGATGACCGATGGAGAGCAGGAGTACTGCCGTATGGGCCCCACTAGTTAGAGACACGGAATGAAAAATAATAAAAGAAAATAAAATGTGAAATATAACGTGTGGGACCCACCTATCAGGAATATGATAATTTAGGGATTTATCTGAACTGAGATTTTTAAAATGGCATAACTTCTTCATTTTAACTCCAAATTGAGTGAGACAAATTTCTAAATTCGTCTAAATTCAAGATCTATCCAATGGAACTAAAATAATGATGTTTAGAGTTCATTTGAATTTCTGGTGTTATTTGGATTGATTTGTTGCTTTTCTTTTTATCCAAATTTTTGCGCACGATTAAAATAGCATACGAGGCTCGGAGGAAGAAGTCGAGGCACCGACTTAGCGCCTCGCACCATCAAGAACCCAACTCCTGCGACCAAGGCGAGTTAACATTTTGACCATGTTGAGCCCATGTTTATGCGAATTTAATTCCTTTTAAATTATCCATGTGCATGCTATTATTTTATGCGATAGCTTATGTTCAGTTTTAAAGATTTTAGATATACACCCATTATTATGCTTGCTAGTATTACCTGTTGAAACTCTTGGAATATGTGAGCCTTGTCGCTATAGTAAATCTACGATAATGTAGTTTTAACAAATAGAGTTATAATCTACTGTTCTGCTTAGTATTGCTAGTTAAATGAGGACACTTAGACGTCCCAAAAATCCCTCACTTGTAAATATGACAATGATTTGGGCATCATGGTGGGAATGGTCGAGAAAATTTGGAACTAATATTTTATGCTCCAAAACTCTCAATATTGCTTAAATATCTGGGTGGATGGTTTGGGGGCAGGGATGTGGTGCAGTGGAAGCACAATTTGAGAAATGTGGTAGAATCACCCAGATAACCCTAAGGACCGAATCTTGTCATGTAGCCCGTGTAGAACAGTACAGCCACAAATCTGTAAAATACAACCTGGCTAGGTAAATTTATCAAAACCCCCGGACTCATCTCACCGGTAGTGGATAGGGGCGGAAATGCAAGGGCAAGGGGAGGCCTAAAGGGATACCAAGGGGAGGGTGAAGTTTTCCAGCTGTACTAGCATTGCGGGAAGTGGAGCCCGGCTGCATTAGTGACTGTGGGAAACATCCCGTGCAACGTATGGGACCCACCGCAAGTGGGAGTAGCCCATAGGGTGAGATGACAAAAGAGGCTAGATATTTTGAAAAGTCACTGTGATGGTCTGCTCAACCACATGACTAAGGAATCATGTTTGGCAATGAGTTGATTGTCTCTTGTAGTGAAAGTGTACAAACTCTGCAGAGTCAAAACTATTCGAATAGCCGTGCCAACGGTTATGGGCAGACATGGGGACTTAACTAGATATAGTTCTGTTTCAAAATGATTTATGGATGGAATGAGAAAATGGAGGGCAGTGGAAAGCCCTAGTTTGGAGTTGTCCTAGGTGTCGTCCCAGTGGTAAGTTAAGCGGCTATAACGCTGAAAGACGCTATATGGTGCATAGGCCATGTAATGGTGGATGGAATCTGTATCACTACTATGATGACTATACTTCACTAAACTGGTGTCGTACCTTTCAAAACCGCTAGGTCATAGGAATTTCTAAGTACAGTATTTAAAGGCAATTTCCGGCAAAACCACTAAACCCGAGCCTTCCCTTGAATTAGCCTGGCATGTTATTTACTGCATTTTGTGTGTTGGCTTGCTGAGCACGGTGGATAGTGTGCTCACACTCGCATTACCAAAATAGAGACATGGACGCAGGATCATTATGATCATGAAGATGCCCCAGCTAGGGATGGAGGGAACGACGAAGGAAACTAGGACGTCGAACATGTTTTCTCGGCCTAGACAAGTTAGACCTAAGGCTGTGTATCCACGTATATTATCTAAGTCTAGGTAATATATAATGCACACATTACCCCCCAGTCGCTTGCCTGTGGCTTTGGACTTACTTTTGCTTCCGTTTCTGCTATGTGGATGTGATTCGGCCTAGGTGCCCTTTTGTAAACTGTCGCCCGACGTGGCGTAATTTGAACAATGGTCTGTAATATTACTGTCTATGCAATGTATGTGTTGATACAGCAATGACATGTGTGCTCTAGCTACTGATCCAGGGAATAGAGCAGTAAATCACAGGAGATTTTGGATTGAAAAATCTGGGTCTTACAAAGCTGGTATCAGAGCATACGACTGTAGGGTAAAAGCCTTAGTATGGACGTTAGAAAGGACATGGGATTACAATCTTGCAAACTTTATAAAAAGAATTTCTAAAAATATAGCGTATTATTTGTCTTTCTATCCTTCTTAGATCTGTTCTGTTCTATCTTTCACTACTATTTTGAAAAGTTACTAACACTAGAAATTTAATTTAAAGATGGCCGGAGCTGGAGAGGAGGGTAACTGTGACTACCTGACTCATGGAGTCTACGAGGGGGAGTTCGCCAGCATAGTTCGCAAGCTCCTACACTACCTGGGCTACCCAGATCAGCCCATTTACCGTGGGCTCCAGACCACGGCAGGAGGAGAGGAGTCCTGGCTGATAGAGGTGTTTATCTACCCTAAGAGCGCGCACGACCCACCCCACGTCTTCAGGACGGAGCACCAGAGGAGCACCAGGACTGCGGCACTCCAGACGCCGCATGCTTAGCCGCCGCACACTGCAGTGCGACATCTACAAGACCACCCTGCGGCGTACCCCCTACTGCTACTACCCATCGCGCCGGGAGAGGGCTCGACACAACGAGACCTACATGCCCACCAGCGAGAATGACCCGATGCTTACGCATCAGGTCGATCTCACCAGGGCCATGGGGGCGGCCCACACTGCCGCTCTGGAGGAGATCACAGCCCTTCGGGTGCACCTCGTCGCCACGCACATTGAGGTGGCGACTGTAGTACCGGAATTGGCAACAGAGGGGGGTGAATGGTGCCTTTTAAAATTGCCCCTGATATTCTCACAATTTTCTCCTCTGATAGCTATTGAAGCTATGAAGAAGGAGTATGAAGGCTCATTGGAGATTAACAACAATTTTCCCTGAGAATGAACACTGAAAATCAAGCTTAGACTGACACAAATTTTCCTTTGAAAAACTGAATAGAACTTGAGAGCAGAGACCTGAAGTAAAACAGTAAACTGATTTTTGCCCACACAAAGTAGACAACAAGCTGAAAAGAGAAGCTGTGCTGTCCTAAAGAGACTGCTGCCAAAGAAAAAGTAAAAGCAAGGAAATCGTAACCGAAAGACACACTTTAGCAAGACAAAGAACCAGATTTCAGCAAGCTGTACTTGAGAGACCAAAAACTGAATACTACAGCCGAGAGAGAGACAAGAAATGCCGCACTGCTGAAAAGAACAAAGCTGACCAAATGACTGCAGAGGCTGCAAGCAACAGAAACTCAATTGAAAGGAAGAGAAGATCACAAACTGCAGCCTGTCCTAAACTGAACATACAGCAGCACAGAAACTCAATTGAAAGGAAGAGAAGATCACAAACTGAGAGCAGTGGCTGCTGCTACCAAACATTCATTAAGCATGAAATATTAAAGGCTGTCGGCAGGGGCGGAGCCAGGAATTGAATATAGGGGGCAACATGGACAACAAGTAGAGTAGAACCAATGAACCATACCGGATTTACCGATCCAATAGTCACATATCAGAGTAATATGTTTCATAAATTACAATGTAAAGAAAATTACATCTCTATTAACTTAAACTTAGCTCTACGACTACCAGCAAGATCATAAGCCTTAATAATATCATCATTACTAATCTTTGCGTCCAATTCCTTTTCAATATAAATTACTAAACAATCTCGTAGAAATCCATCTCCCATTGTACTTCGAAGTCGCGTCTTCGCAAGTTTTATAGCTGAAAAATATCTATCGGTGGTTGCAGTTGAAACCGGAAGAGTAAAGACTAATCTTAAAAACCTGTCCACCATAGGATAAGATGAATCTTTACCAGTCTTAGCTAGTCCACTTATTAGATCAGTAAGTGATGGTAATGCACTTAGGTCTGGATGGTTGCATACATCAAGTTGAAAATGTGACAATTGACACTCCAATTGAGCTCTTTCTTGACTTGAGAAATCAGCAGGAATCCTTTGGGAGGATAATAGTTTTTTGGATGGCTGCAGGATAATATTTTTCCACTTCACTTTGGGAGGATAATATTCTTGACTTGAGAAATCAGCAGGATCATTAGGTGAAATATACTTTGTATTTTTTAGAGGGGTCAAATCACTAATTAAATACATATAATTAGCTATATAATGAATGTTTAGCAGAAGGTTAGGGGGTGCCAGGCCCCTCCCAGCCCCCCTCCCTCCGCCACTGGCTGTCGGCATGAGGGAAATAAGCTGTATTTAGCAGCCGAAAAGACAAATAAATGAGACCTCAAAAGCTGAAAACAGTAGGCATTAAGATGAACCAAAGAAACAGCCAAAGAGTACAGGATTCTGTAGTTGCTTGCCGAAAACCAGAAGGAAGAAAAACTGTCCTTGGCCGAATTCAAAAACAGAACTGCTACCAAAAGAGAGAGCATAGCAGAAATAAGAAGCAAAGTAAAAGAAGACTAGAAACTGCTGTCACAAGAAATGGCAAAGAAACAGATCTTCTCTCAAAACCGAAACCATAAATTATACTGCCACTTTGCCAAAACTAGAATTGCACGGGAGACAAAAACAGCAATCAAAATCAAAACAAAGGCTGACTAAAAACAGAATTAAAAACTGCTAGATGCTCTCTAAAACAAGCCAAAGACCTTGAGCAAAATCTCAGTTTATATTAACAAGGTTCTACAGCTTGATAAGCAATCTACTCAGAGAAGCAAGAAGCAAGGACTCACACAGAAATGGAGAGAAGCACATAACTCCCTAACTCTCTCCTAAAGCCATTGAAAACATTCAAAGAGAAAGAACGAAGAACATAAAAACTTGAGATTTCATTCCAACCAAAAATTACAAAGGAGTCCCCATACGCATGGACATTAGAGCAAGAGGAATGATTACAAGACTCTCAATCCATCCTCTCCTTCTCAATCCTCAAAAACACCAAGAGCCTCACATGCTTCTTGGGAGGAACACAACACACACAAATGGATGAATGAGCTCTAAAACCATGAAGGGGTATGCAGCCCTCAACACCTATTTATAGCCCTTGGCTAACGGGTTCCAACACATTACGCGGCTAAACCCTAACGGAGCCGCCTCCGCTTGTGCAGCCTTGTGAATTTACCGATTCGCCCCTCCCGCACCTTCCGGAAGCTTCCGCGCCCTGCCGCCCACGACTGCAACCACCTCGAGTTCATACCATCTTCGACACATCTCGACCGTTCTGACCTCAACGCCACCTGCGTCTAGTCCGGTCACCACGTGTCTCGCCACGACTCCGCCTCGACGTCCTGCAGCCAACACAGACAAGAAACACATCAAATAGCACCGCTCGATACATGTAAGCATAATAACATCAACAAACCCGTCGAATCATCAGAATATGCATACTAATCCCATATGACCAAGTTTGACCAAGTCCGACCGAGCCCATTGCACCACGCAACGTCTTGGTCCGAACCAACCAACTCAAACTCGACTTTCCTAAACCGATGTCAATTACTCATCATACACACGGGATGATCACCACATGGTCTTTCAGCGACCCTCGCGGCGGCTCGCCCTCGAAAGGCACCTTGGCAGCAGCCAAGGCGGAGGCCGCCACAGCACAAGCGCAGCTCCAGCAGGTCCCAGCTCGTGCTGCCTCTCTAGCACCGCCGCACCAGTCCCCTCAGGACCCAGTGGACTTCACACCGCCGACCGCACGCAGAGCGCGTGCACCCCAGACCTCGGTCGGCTCTTCGCCGGGGTCGCACCGCAGAGCCGTCGACTCGACTCGACACCGACCCCTCCGAGTTCAGTGGCAGTAGGTCCCGCTCGCAGTGTCCGAACTACAGCCCCTCTAGCCCCGGTGTTGGTTACATGGAGGAGTAGGTAGGGTAGTGTCGTACTTGCCATGTGTAGTGCAAGTACTAATGTATCGTAGTATGTTGTACCAGTCTCTCAGTACCGTAGTCGCTATCATGTCGAACTTATTTATCTTGTTGTAACCGTAAGTCCAGCATAAAAGCTGGCTATGTGGTGTTGCACTATTCTTAATGAAATGGCCTTGTGTTGAAATTATTTTGTCATTTATTTTATTGGCTTTGATTGTATGAAGTGGTATCCTTCTTTTATCTGACTAGTATTAGTATTAAGTCGCAAAACTATAACTGCAGATGGCCAGCCAAAGGACAACAAGAGCCCAGGCCCACGCTAACCTCCAACAAGCTGAAGTAGACTCCACCCAGGGAACCTTGCCCGAAAGGCGAGGCAGGGGTCAAATCCAAAATGAAAATCTTCCAACCCCTCCTGTTAACCCCACTATGGCCCATGTCATGGCGCAGCAGACTCAGCTGCTGCAGGCCATTTACACTGGACAACAAGGAGGCTCCAGCGGACATAGAGCTGGCTTGGCTGACTTCCAAAGAACGAGGCCACTTACCTTCGCATCCGCTGATGAGCCACTTGAAGCCGAGGATTGGCTTCGGGACACGGAGCGGAAACTGCGCTTGGCCAAATGCGCAGAAGAAGACAAGGTCATATTTGCCACGCACCAGCTCCAGGGAGCTGCAACAGCGTGGTGGGAGAACTATCTGGCCACCAGAGGCCAAGAAGATGGCACTATAGGGAATAACATGGAGGCCATACCCTGGGCCGAGTTCAGAATGGCTTTCAAGACCAACTTCATCCCAGCAGGAGTATTGAGGATGAAGAAGAATGAATTTCGCACCCTCAAACAGGGAGGCATGACAATCAATGAATATCTCACAAAGTTCACCCCAGCTGGCTCGCTACGCCCTGAAGGACGTGGCCGAAGAGGAAGAGAAGATTGACAGATACTTTGAAGGGATGAATGAGGAATTAAGAGTGTAGCTAATTGTTCAAGACTTCACCAGCTTCCACTAGCTGGTGAACAAAGCTTTGATTTTAGAAAATGAGAAGAAGAATCTGGAAGCCAGCCGCAAGCGCAAGCTAGCAACTCAACGACCACAAGGAAGATTCATTCAGAAGCTTTTCAACGACCCCTCATTCCCAAGACCCAATCAACCTAGGGCCCCGACTCCAGCACCCCGATCAAGTGGGGGTTCTTTTCAAGCTCCACGCACGTGAGTCGATCAGCATCAATCTTAATTGCTATAGCTGTGGGGAGAAGGGGCATTTCGCCAACCTAAGTGCCCATACAAACAAAACACCCCGCCGCAGCCCAAGCCTCGATGCTCAGAAGGGGCCTCAAACATCGCAGGCCAGCAGGAGTACCCCAACGCCCAACCGTGGTAGAGTCAACCATATCACGACTGAGGAAGATCAGGAAGCTGCGGGAGTTCTTATGGGTATGTTCTCTGTCAAGTCAATACCAGCGCAAACTTTATTTGACTCAGGAGCTTCACATTCATTTATATCCAAGGGGTATGCTGATAAACTGGGTTGCCTATTTATCCTCTAAAGAGGACAATAGTGCTTAAATCGCCAGCAGGTATGATTATCGCTACCTTAGTATGCCCCGGGGTAAAGGTTACCATGGAGAGGTGCGACTTCCTAGTAGATTTGATAGTATTAAGCTCACGCACTCGGATATTATATTAGGAATGGACCGGTTAGCCGGACATCGAGGGTTATAGATCGTGCCACCGTGATGTGAGGTCGACTAAATGCCCTGGGATGACCATAGATGTAAAAGTGGACCGACCATACCGATGGGGCCGTGCAATATATTATTGTGAAGATATAACCTTAGAGGGAATGATGGTGGTGCAAGACTATTCGGAAGTGATTTCTGAAGACCTACCCGGCATGCCCCCAGACATAGATCTAGAGTTTGTTATTAACTTGAAGCCAGGTGCTGCTCCCATCTCCAAGAGACCATATAGGATGACGGTGGAAGAGCCGAAGAGTCAAGACCCAACCCGGAACTACAGGAAAAAGATTTATCGCACCTGTGTCCTCACCTTGGGGATCTCCTAGATATTTGTAAAGAAGAAGGACGCCACCGCTAGGATGTGTGTGGATTACCGGGCATTAAATGAAGTAACAATCAAGAATAAATACCCCCTTCTCAGGATTGATGATCTATTTGACCAACTTGGTGGAGCCACCATCTTTTCCAAAATAGATCTGAGATCAGGTTATCACCAGCTAAAAATTAGGGCTGAGGATATACCCAAGACAACTTTTACCACTAGATATGGACTATATGAATTTACGGTCATGTCTTTTGGTCTGACAAATGCCCCAGCCTACTTTATGAACCTCATGAACAAGGTATTCATGGAGTATTTGGATAAGTTCATGGTGGTGTTCATTGATGACATTCTTATTTACTCCAAGAATGCAGAAGAGCACGCCGAGCATCTACGCCTAGTGCTAGAGAAGCTAAGAGAACATCAGTTATATGCCAAGTTTAGCAAGTGTGAATTCTGGCTAAGTGACATCAGCTTCTTGGGGCATATAGTGTCTGCAGGAGGAGTGTCCGTTGACCCCGCCAAGATTGCAGCAGTAACAGAATGGAAGCAACCCACCTCCGTCACTGAAGTGCGAAGTTTTCTTGGATTGGCAGGATATTATAGAAGATTTATAGAGGGATTTTCTCGTATTGCCAGACCAATGACCCAGCTACTTAAGAAGGATCAGACATTTGTATGGACCAAGGCCTGTGAAGAAAGTTTTCAGGAACTGAAAAGGAGGTTGACTACCACCCCGGTGCTAGTCCTACCTGACGTACGCAAAGACTTTGATGTGTACTGTGATGCCTCACATCAAGGACTGGGATGTGTACTGATGCAAGGAGGAAGGGTTGTGGCTTATGCATCCAGACAGCTCCGCCCACATGAAGCAAATTACCCAACCCACGATTTGGAATTAGCTTTAGTGGTACATGCCCTAAAAATTTGGAGGCACTATCTGATTGGCAACCACTGTGATATATACACAGATCATAAGAGCCTCAAGTACTTCTTTACCCAGTCACACCTTAACTTGAGGCAGAGGAGATTGCTAGAATTAATAAAAGATTATGACATAAGTGTCCACTTGTAGGACCGAAATGGCGACAGAGGGGGGTGAATGTCGTTCTCTTGAAAATCGTCCCCGAAAATTTGTACACTGAATACTCAAAAGATGCGTAACGGCAACTCACGTAAAATTAATTCTCTCGAAAACTGGAACGCATGCGATACTAATAAATTCAGCATAAATCAGAGAGTAATCAGTGAAAATTTTAGCTGAAAATAATGCCGTTTGATTTGCATGCACAATGGTCAAAGATCAGCAAGAGAATAAAAAGAAGAAATGTAGTGCAATCACATATACTGTGAAAGACGTAAGACTGCTACCGGAAACCAAATTCATCAATCCTCGAAGCGATCGGCGGAAGACCGAGAACAAAGGTCGCTCAAAGAAAATTCTCGGCAAAGCGAGACAGATCGGTACTTGGTCTCAGCTTGATTCACAAACTTGAAAATAGCTATCCAAACAGAGATATCTCATATATTGAAGTCATGGACAAATAGTTGTTGTTTTGACAAAATCGCCCACAGAAACCGAAATAAAACATGTCACAAATGAACTCTAGAGAGCAAAAAGAAACTAGTTGATACCACACAGAGAACTTAAAAAGAAACTGAGCATCGATCAAGATTAGCCTCAGTTAAGAGCAGAGAATAGAATTGCTATTAAAAGAAGAAGATAGAAAAGGGAGACAAAAACTGAAAGAAGCAGAGAAAAAGAAACGGAAGGCAGAAGACTCAAACAACAAAAGTAGTCAGGATTTTTCTATGCATGCATCTGAGACGCCCAAAAACAAGGTCTGCAGTGAAACCAAACCGAACACGTGAAATAGAAAGAATGCACGCCAAACCGAATCAAAGAAGGAGAAATCCGGATCAAGAAAATGATTCGGTGAGAAAGAAAGATCATCGCAAGAACTGAAAATGGAGGAACAAATCCCATTCGAGCAACAACAAGCTAGACTCCTTGAATCAAGAACTCAAATGAAAGGACAAGAAACAAAGAACCCGCCATACCGCCTCGACAGATAGACTTAAATAAAAACAGAAATCAAATGCTTCTCAAGTACTGTTATTCTCATATTGATTCATGGAGAGCAAATAAAACAAAAGAGTCCCGATACGCATAGACATTAGAACAAGAAGGATTACAAGATTTTTAATCCATCCTCTCCCTCTCAATCCTCAAGAACACCAAGAGCCTCACATGCTTCTTGGGAGGAACACACACAAAATGGAGAGCAAATGCACAAAACCCTCAAGGGGTATGCAGCCCCTAACACCTATTTATAGCCCTTGGCTAACGGGTCTCCAACCCGTTACGCCGGCTAAACCCTAACGGAGCTGTCTCCGACATGCGGCTTTTGCGACTTACCGATTCGCCGCCTCGCACCTTCCGGAAGCTTCGCGGTCCTTGTCGTGTACGTCTCGCAACCACCTCGAGTCTCCGCCGCCTTCGACACATCCCGACCGCTCGACCTTAACGCCACCGCCTAGTTCGGTCACCGTGTCTCACCACGACTCGCCTCGACGTCCTGCGACCAACACGCATAAGAAACACATGAAATAGCACCGCCGACACATGAAAGCATAAATAGTATCGATGACACAATATTAAGCCCAAACTGTCAAATCATCGAATAATCATCCTAATCCTATTGACCGTGTTTGACCAAGTCCGACCGAGCTGTTGCACCCCGCAACGATATGGTCCGAACCAACCAACTCAAACTCGACTTCCCTAAGCCGATGTCAATTACTCATCATACACATGGGATGACCTAACATGGTCTCTCAATCTCCCCCTTGATGAGTATATTGACAAACACCGAAAAAGCATATGAAGTTGAGTTTGGAGTTTGAAGAATCCAACATGGTTCAAAGAAGGAAATGAAGCTAATGACCATGTCGATGTAGGAGCAAAAGAAAGAACAAGTTTTCCTCAAAGCTCCCAAAATGGCCTTTTCTACCACTATTCTCCCCATTTTGGCAATAAACACATCAAGAATGTAAGAAGAAGAATAAGCCATGAAAAAGGATAAAATGGCTGAAGTTTGATTATTCTAAGCATTTAGAGCCATAAGAATTATCCAAAATGACCATTAAGGATTACACCAAGCCATAACTCACTAAAGGCTATCTAGATCATAACAAGATATGTATATGCCAGCTAAACCAAAGAGATGACAATCTGAATTATAGTGCAATTTGTGAACAAATTAAGTCATCAATGAGCAAAGTCTAGCTAGAGACATCCAAGGATGATGCGTGCCATGTCAATAAGCTAAGCGGAACCAAGAAGCTACAGCTTGAGTCCAAATAGAGTGTTATATGCTCAAGAAGGAAACATTGGTTCAAGTACTTGGTTCTTTTGTAACTTAAGCAAATCGAGCACAAATGACATATTTTTGTATGAAACTTATGGTCGTTTCAAACCAGATTTTTGTTAAGTCTTGTGCTAGATCTCAAGTCTTATGCGATCATTCCAAGTGAGAAGCTTAAGGAAATGATCTTGGTCATCCAAAACTCCCCCTGAGTTCATGCCTAGTGCAATGGCAAGCCGTCTCATGAGAAAGAATTGGTGAGATCGGTTTTTCGCACAAAGAGATCTTTTGCTTTTAAAATGATTGTACTAACCTATGCATCATCAAGAGACTAAAACAGCTCAATCTAAGGCTCAATAGAGATTCAACGCTCAACTCAAATTTATTTGACATGGCATGGATCATAAAAAGATAGCTCAAGAAAGACTAGTCTCGTATGCTAACATGATAGATTTTAATTCAAATTGAGCAAGTTTAATTAACTTATCATGGCAAAAGCTAGTTTACACATATGAAGACATGATAAATATAGCAAATGAGCACAAGTCATGGCAAGGTGTAAAGCAGTGTAAGCATGTCATAATAGGATAATAATCAAGGCTCAAATGTAGTTATATTACAATGCAGAATGACATGCAGAAAATCCAACTCCCCCTCAACATGAGATGCATCTTTTAGTTCAAGTTGAGTTAAGTCAATATTAAGCTCCAGAAGCTCCCAAATGAACTCCCCTTGAACCAAGGCAATAGAAACGAGAAACTGGTAAAGAAACCAAAGAAGGCAGTCCTTAAAGCATAGATAAGATGTAGAGGAAACTATGGCTCAAACTGACTCTCATCTACCCCATATGACTCTAGGACTATCAACTAGTCATCTAACAGACTAAGGAGCAAACACGTACCCTGTTTACCCGAGAGTGGCCCGACCCTCGCTAGAACCTAAAAGCAGTGGGTAAGCTCAACCTAGTGAGAAGAGAACTAGCTAATAAGCAGCATCCTAGAATCACAAGATAAGAGTAAGAAGTCTAAGCACCTCGGCAAGAGAACCACTCAAACCTATGCTAGAAGGACTAACCCGAATGCATCCCCATGAAATGCAGCAGAAAGAAGTAAGAGCATAATAAACAAGATAGATCATGAAGCACAAAGCTCCCCCTCACAACAGTCCATAAGGACAAACCACCCCAAGCTCTCCCCGTAGAGCTGAAAACCTAGAGCTATCCAAAGGCTTTGTAAAGATATCAGCCAACTGGTGGTCACTCTCCACAAACTGAAGTACTATGTCACCCTTCTCCACATGGTCTCGAAGGAAGTGATATCTGATATCAATATGCTTGGTCCGAGAATGCTACACTGGGTTCTTAGCAATGTTAATCGCAGAAGTGTTATCATAAAAGAGTGGAACACTATCGATAACTAACCCAAAGTCCCACAGGGTCGAGACCATCTAGCACCAGCTACGACAATTGGTCAAAGAACGTGCTCGGCCTCTACGATGGACCGCAGCAACACCGGATGCTTCCTAGAGAACCAGGAAACGAGAGAAGTGCCAATGAATTGGCAGGTGCCCGAAGTGCTCTTCCAATCTATCCTACATCCAGCAAAGTCTGCATCCGAATAGGCTCTCAAGGAAAGACAAGAAGAGGAAGAGTACCGATACCATAGTCAATGGTAGCTCAAGGTACCGAAGATGCGCTTCACCGCGGCGATGAGACACGGGAGAAGCTCGAAACCGCACAAAGACACACGTAAAAGTGTATGTCCGGTCTCGAGGCGTTGAGGTACAAGAGGGAGCCAATCATCTTGCGATACTCCTTCGATCAACTGCTCGCCATCCTCATCTCGTGTCAAGAAAAGTCGAGAAGCCATCGGGTTGACATGACTTACCATCACTTATGTCAAAGCGCCTCAAGAGGTCACGAGTGTACTTGCCTTGATGCAAGAAGGTACCTCCCGAGTCTGCTTGATTTGGAAGCCAAGGAAGAAGGTCAACTAACCCATCATGCTCATCTCAAACTCGGTGCTCATGACATCCGAGAACTGTGCAACTAGAGCATGAGAAGAGCCGCCAAAGATAATGTCATCGACATAAATTTGGACGAGCAGAAAGTCAGAGCCATGCCTACAAATGAACAAGGTCTTATCCACTTTACCCATCTTAAAATCATGACTCAACAAATAGGACTTAAGCCTCTCATACCAAGCTCTAGGGGCTTGCTTAAGTCCATACAAGGCTTTGGAAAGCTTGTAGACATGGTTTGGGTATTTGGGGTTCTCAAACCTGAGGTCGTCTCACATAAACTTCTTCCTCAATAAACCCATTGAGGAAGGCACTCTTGACATCCATCGGTAAAGCTTGAGACCCTTAGAAGTCGCAAAGGCAAGCGATTCTAATGGCCTCAAGTCTAGCTAGGGCAAAGGTCTCCTCAAAGTCGAGACCCTCAACCCGAGAGAAGCCACAGTTACCGCCTAGCCTTGTTTCAATGACTAACCCTCTTCATTCTCGCTTGTTCTTAAACACCCACTTGGTCCCAATGACATTATGACCTCGAGGGGGCTCAACAAGCGACCAGACCTTGTTTCTCTCGAAATTTTCTAGCTCTTCATGCATGGCATTGACCCAAGACTCGTCAGAAAGACCATGACAAACATCCTTGGGCTCAAAGGTGGCATGAAGGTAGAATGGAGAGAAAAGTGATGTACCGATTTCAACGAGTGACTCGCCCAAAGAGATCTCTAATAATCTGCTCAGAAGGATGGTCTTTTTGAATGTGTCTAGGAGGTCCAGGATGAGATGAAGAAGTAGCCTCTACCTCGTGAACTGACGAAGTAGGAACAGAGCCACTAGCTCCGGAGGAAGCGTAAGGCATGAGTGATCGCCTTGAGGTGCGGTGGAAGACGGCACCTCAAGGGGTGGATGAAGGACCGATCGGATAAACAATCCTCGCTCTCCATCGTCCTCATCATCCACAAAGATGGTCTCAAACTGCTCTGAAGAACCTGAGATATCGGGCCTAGTCCTCGGACTAGCCTCGTCGAAGGTCACCTCACAGGTCTCTACCATTTTGCTAGACTCGCAGCCTGCACCCTATAAGCCCGCCAAGAAGTCGAGTAGCCTAGAAAGATTCCATCACAAGAACGTGACTCGAACTTATCTAGGTTCCCGGACTTCAAAATAAAGCACTTGCAACCAAACACATGAAAATGAGATATACTGGGCCGCCCATATCTCACTAAGAAGAAGTGCGCAAGTGTGCCCCGAGAAAACTCGATTTGAGACATGGCACGCGGTGGCTATAGCCTCGACCGTAACTTCCGCGGTAGAGTATTCATCGAGCATCGCCCGCCATCTTGACCAAGGTACGGTTCTTCCTCTCCACGACGCCATTCTCACGTGGGACGTGCGGAGAAGAGAATTGGTGCTCTACACCTGTCTCACTACAGAACCTCTCGAAGTAGGAATTCTTGAACTCCGTGCAATTGTCACTGCGGATCACTCATAAGGCACCTGGAAGCTCAACAGAAAGCCTACTGAAAAGACCTCGGAAATGTGTAAACGTCTCATCCTTCGAGGCTAAGAAAAACACCCAAGAATACCTCGAGAAGTCATCGACCACGACAAGGACATACCACTTCCCTCCTGTAGGTCGCACTTGAGCCGGTCCGACCGTGTCCATGTGGAGCAATGTTCCGTGCATCGGTCATAGTCACTGGACCGGAGGGTGAGAAGCGGAACCATCTTGCCGTCTTAGGCATGGAGCGCAAACAAGATCTTTAACCATCTTGAGTTTCGCGGACCACAAATGAGATCGTGGCCGCTAACTCGGGTCAAATGGTCAAATCCCATATGACCAAGTCTCCTATGCCAGAAGGTAATGTCGCGGTACTCAGAAGCAACCAAACACCGGAGAGGATCACCAGAAGACTCAACAAAATCAGCACGAAAGATCCTCCCATAACGAGAAATCCCGCAAACTAGACTACCCGAAGAATTAATAATTTTGCAGGCGTTTTTCTTAAAGCTTACCTCGAAACCGTCATCGGTAAGCTGAGAAACCGAAAGCAAATTGTAATGCAGCTTACTCACCAAGGCAACATCTTTTAAAACAAATGAATCGTTAACGCATACAGGTCCCTTTGGCGATGACGCCCGCATTTAAGAGTCTCCGAAGTGATAGTCTCATCACCAAGCTCGGGCTAGGGAAGAGAACGAACGGAGTCTCTCGGTCATGTGTCGAGAACAACCGGAGTCTACAAGCCAAACCTCTCCCTTCCCTGCTGTCGGGACCCGGATTTCCAAATCCAGACCCTCTGTGTATTACAGCACTAGTCCCGATCATAGCTAGTGCACACAGTCAAACAGTGATGATTACATAACCAACAACGCTTTATTACAATAATAGAGAGTACAGGCCGAAAGACCTTCTTATTACAAATGAGGTTTCAAGACCTCGCACTCACACAAAAGATAAAACACAATGAAGCAAAAGTAATCCAATGGAGACCCAACACCGCCACGTGCAATTGACTGGGGAAGCGCAACCTAGTACTCCGGAAAGCCTTCGTCGAATCCATACGCTCCGTAGTCGGATGTTCCATCTTGAGCTTCATACTCTTCTGAGTTTTATTTTAAGTGTAGTATGTGAGTACATAAAGTACTCCGCAAGTCTTGGGAAAATGCAATAGATGCAAGGTTTAACAAAGGAGGGTTGTATGGTTCTTTTGCACAAAGAAATGTTTTATTTCAAATACCATTAGTTGTTTTTGGAAAGTATCAACTTAAATGAGGTAATTGTTTTAAACAAAATTTATCAAGTTAAATAGTGAAGGTTACAACCACCAACACTAGATCACTGGCTCCAACTGCTAAGGTTCAAATCAACGGGTTATATCCACCCACACTGGCTACATCCGCCAGGACAACACCGGGAGTTCCAACCACTCTCGGTTCCCAAATCTTTTATTTTAAAACCAAAAACAAATGATCTACCATGTGATTGCATTCCTTGCCCGCCTTGACCGTGGCACGGCTATTCGAATAGTTTTACACTGCAGAGGTTGTACAACTTTACCCACAAGAGACAAGTTATCTTAATAGTCAACACACTTCCTTTGGCATGAGACCCAGATAAAATATCACAAAGCTTTTACCTTACTCTAGTCTAGCTAGCTACCACCACCGAGGTTTCACCAAGGGTTAAACCACCCAACGAAGCCCCTCTTGCACCGTATGAGTACAAGAAACCCGCCACCACTTGTGAATAACCAAGACACTCGGCACTCACTTTCCACTGGTGGTACCTAAACTAAACTATTGTAAGTTAGTTAGCTAGGTCGCACTCCATATAGACATGTGGTTGTACGGTAGTGCTCGCTTGGACAAACACAAGCGCCGGTCCTTAATTGACTAGGGCGGAACATACCCTTTACAAGTTCTTGTGCTAACCGCACCAATCTAAGCCAACCATCCGCCCTGGTCTAAAATAATTTTCACATTTTAATTTATTTTTAAAGAACAGAGGCAACACCAATTGCCCCCAACTTTCTGACCAAAAGTCTAAATCAATAAAATATAATTTCCCATTCCAAAGGTACCAAAGGTTATATAGTGTAGGATCGGATATGGCAACAGAGGGGGTGAATGGTGCCTTTTTTAAAAATCGCCCCTGAGTATCCGCGGTATTTTCTTCCCCGTTAGCTAAAGAGCTATGAGGTAAGATATCAGAGAGCTCACTTTTAAAACCAAAATCAGATCAACAACTAGATTAGCAAACTTGAAGTAGCTTGACAAGAAGCAAGCTAAGAATTGTCAACTGAAAGCCTTAACGATCAATAACGACAGCAGAAGACAAACCACAGAAAAAGAACAACTGGGAACTCAGCCTCAAGGTTACAGGCAGTCTTTCTTTCCTAAAGCTGCCGAAGGAGATGATTGGTTTACTACTGCTCTTCTCAACTCAAGGAGCTTAATACATCTACCTCTGAAGCAGGACAAGGCAAGCAAATATCAGTTGGTCCAAAGAGAATGCATGCCACCTGAGACTTGCAGACTGCCAACAAACAGAGAGCTGAAAAACTGAAGATTGAAAGCAGTCCAGAGAAGATGCAGTTCGGCAGGAAGAGGTGAGCTGCAAAAACAGGGTTACAGTAATTACTGTTTTTGTCCAAAACCGAACTCAAGAACAAGCAGTGCTGCCAAAAATGAGATACACAGATGCTGCAGAAATCATATTTTCAAGAACACAATATTCAGAAGATTCATTCGGCAGCTAAGCTGCAGTAAAACTTTAGACCCAATTGGAAAAATGCAGAGCTGCTTAACTGCTGTTTTCAGTCAGCCGAACGACTGTTTTTAGTTATCCGAACTGCTGTTTTTATCTTTGCCGAACAGCAGATTGAGTGCAATTGAAAACTGAATTCAGTAGAGACAAGTAACTAGAAATAAAGTCCAGAAAATGCAGAGAACACAGCAGCTTCTTCTGGCCAAAAATCTGAGCTGAAATACATCACAAACTGCTACTTCAAAGACTGCACTGTATGCAGCAGCCGAAAACAGAGATTTCAGAGTTTTGCCATGAAGAATACAACATGAAGAACTAAAGACCAAAATCCTTGAAATTCTTAGAATCTCTGCTCATGAGATTTTGCAGTCACGATAGCAATAACTAAAGAACTACTCAGACCAAAATTCAGGCCACCTCCTTGAGGGGATCAAAATCTGCTTCAAACCCTAGAACAGAAAAGAAGAACAGAGAGACCAAACTTCGAATTTCTCCTCAACCTTTGGTCATTTGAAAATGAAACTTTGTGGATATATTAGCAATAGTCACAGGACTCTAGATATCCAGTTTCAAGTCAAAGCACAAAGGGAATCATAAATTATCTCAAACCCTAGAATTTCCAAAACAAGAACAGAGAGCTAGCACAAAGGAAATCTTCAGAGAATTCATTTCTAGAGGCAAGAATATCACAAAGACGTTCCCATACGCCTGTACAATTGAACAAGAAAAGAAATTACATGGAATTACTACTCAAACACTCTCCATCTCTCAAGAACACAAGAGGAACCATAGAGAAAACAAGAACCAGGAGAAGGCTACGTGAGGCACTCCCTCACATACATGTTGTGAGCTCCATGGGACAGTCTTGCACCCCTGCTCTCTCCAACAACTAAGGCTTAAAAGCAAACAACCTTCTAAAGCCTCTTTTGACTCAATTGAAACCCTAATTCCCTCTCAAATCCATGAGGAGGCATGCAGCCCCTCTCCTCTATTTATAGCCTTGGCTAACGGGTCTCCGCCCCGTTACGCCCGCTAAATCCAACGGCGCCCGCTCCCGCTTGCAGCTTTTGCGAAATTCCGCCGCCTCCCGCACCTTCCGGAAGCTTCCGCCCTTGCCTCGCACGCCCGCAACCACCTCGAGTCCACGCCGCCTTCGACACATCACGACTCCGCCTTGACGTCCTGCAGTCACACAGGCAAGAAACACGTCGAATAGCACCGCTCGATACATGAAAGCATAAATAGAGATCAAACCTGTCGAGTCATCAAAATATGCAACCTAAACCCATATGACTAGGTTCGACCAAGTCCGACCGAGCCCGTTACGCCACGCAACGTCTAGGTCCGAACCAACCGACTCAAACTCGACTTTTCCTAAATCGATGTCAATTACTCATCATACACAACGGGATGACCTCCACATGATCTCTCATATAGCAAGACTAAGCATTATACTACCGCTACAACATTTACCAAAGTTTTACAATAATCTCATTATTGAGACAAAGGAAATCCTAGGGTGTCAAAGGTACATGGTTGTCAATATCAAATGAGGGCATAACAATTGTCGGTTTAACTATTATCTTTAAAACATGACTTATCATTTTATGTAACATAGCAATGCAATAATTTAAAATAATTAAAACATTTCTCAAACATGGGTTCAAGATGTTCAAAGGAGACTTGCCTTCGCGTGTGATTTCTTGATTCTCTTGCTGCAGGTCGACAAAGTCTTCGGCGACGTCGGTTTCTATGCGCGAAAAAGACAAAGCAACAAAGCAAATAAATACATCAAAAATTCAAATAAAATTCAAAAATTGAAACAGAGTGTATATTTTAATACATTATGATTTTAGAAAAATTTAGAAATTTGAATGGGTCAAATCGGAGTTAAACGAAAAGTTATGGCTTGGAAGTTTTAATTGAAAGAAAAGAAAAGAACGATTTTCCGATTTATTTTGTACTTGAAAATCAAAATTATGACATCAGTAAAATTCAAAATTTGAAAATTTCGACATGTGGGCCCGGTCCACCGTGGACCGAGTCCACGGACCACCGGCCAGTGGTCGAGAGGCGACGCGGTGACGTGGCGCCACGCCGCGCCACGCTGCGTGCTCGGGCCTACCGACGTGGCGGTCACGAGGGCGGCACAGGCGGCCGGAGGCGTCGGCGCAAGGCGCGGCGCCGCTGCCGGCGGTCGGCGACAATGAGGAGGAAGAGGGAAGATGGGATCTCGGGAGGGTCCTACCTTCACCGTGGCGGGAGGCGGCTGGCGGGCACAAGGCGGCAAGGCAGGGGCGACGGGCGGCTCTCGGGCGGCTGGTTTGCTCAGGCGAGGAGGGAATAGGTGGGGAAGAGTATGGGGATGTCAAGGAGCTCCGAGTGAGGCTTTATAAAGCGAGGAGGAGGGAAAAGGCGTGGCATGGAGAAGAGATGTGGCGCAATTTTCGGCCATGAACGGGGAATTAAAATGCAGGAAACGGCCGGTATTAGGGGAGGAGTGATTAGGGGTTTTAATGAGCCATCAAACGAGAGTTATCACAAGAAATCGGTAGGAAATGAAGCTTTATTTCGGCATCAATGGAGAGAGAGAGAGGGATGGAGAAAGAAGAAGGGGAGGTGGAAGAAACATATGACATGTGGGGTCCACTTGTCGGTGAGAGAAAGAGAGAGAGGGAGATTGAAGGGGTACGGGCCGTTGGATGCTTGACACGTGGCAAGTGGATATATCGCGGCCGTTGGATTTAAATGAAGGGGTAAGTTGTGGTGGAAAAATAATAAATAATATTTAAAAATTCCCATAAATTCATAGAAAATTCCTGGAGACAAATTAAACTTAATAAAAATATTTTTAATTTCGGATTTGTTTTAAATCATTTTATAAAATTCCTTTTATCTTTTAAAATTGATTTTTAATTCTAAAAAAATCTCAAAAATTATTTAAAAATCCGGGAAGGTTAGGAAAAATAAAATGAATTCTTTTTGGCTTTAATAAAATATTTAAAATACATTTTCTTGTTTTAAATTTTGAAATAAATTCCAAAAATGCACAGAAAAATCCAAATAAAAGCCAATTGCTTTGAAATAATTAATTCGAATTTAACTTTTTCAAAACTCAAATATTTGGGATGTTACACCTGCTCGCCGAGCCTGAGTCAACAAGAGAGCAAAGTCTCAGTACTGTGATAAATCAAAATAGATTTTGGAACCCAATCTTGAGTCACACGCCGAGCGTAAGAAGTAGTCACACACGATCGACCTCTAACTACCCTACGCCTCCGTCGCTCAAAAGCGGAAGGTCCGTGAGCGGACAAGGCGCTTCTTGGGTCCGATCGCACGGAGAGCGAGTCTGAGTACCGACAACATCGCGATCACGTCACGGCAGCCTATCTCGACGGGAAGCGAGATCTACCCTCGAGACGGCGGAAGTCACGACCGGGAGCAACACGAGGACCAAAACCAGAAGACTCAGAAAAACCAAGTCCTCGATGCTGTCCAAAACCATCAGAAGCAACTGAGGCAAACCTAGACCTCGTGTTGGTCTTAAGTGCACTCAAGGTCCGGGTCGACCACAATCGCCTAAAAGTCGCAACACGGTCTCTACGCGATCTTGGCGCGCTCAAGCATCGATCGATCAAATGTCCATCCTTTGACGTAACGTGCAATGATAATTCGCCTCGAGAGGCGTAGCATGATGGGGCTTCGCCGAGATGTCAAGTCGCAGTGAAATCACCTTATTGTCAAAATCCCTCGACAAAGCCCACGACTTGAATTTGACCTTCTCGGTCCTGGGCTTAGTATCGATCACACCTGGTGCTATGGGTCTGAGCACGGCAGGTGGATGCTTCCTTCTGTCCTCATAGAAATCGTATCCTAGACCCTGATTAAATCTGCAGATTTTAGATTGGTCTAAAATAAGATTGAGCTTCTTCTTGCCTCCAACAAATTTCTCGAGAGTGTTCATAAGGTACGGACACTCCCGAAAAAGAGAGGCACAAGAAGAGCAGGGAGGAGAGGAGACAACAGAAAGTAAGGGAGCAAAAGAAGAACCAACAGTAGAGGAAAGAATGGCTTGTGCACGCACACCGACTCGAGGGACAATCCTACTACTAGCGGGTTGGTTCGCCTCTAGGCGCCTCATCCTTACCACGGGCTTCTCCCCCGTCTTCACGATCACATTACAAGCACAATGTGGCTTCTCTAGAAGGTCCTTAGTTAGCTTCACACATTTCTCATCCAATGCAATCAAGTCAGATTTTAGTTTGTTACAATTAATGCATGGTGAGCTAATATGGTCCTTAGAAGCAAACTGAGCCAACTTTCTATCATGATCAATCATATCTTGAAACTGCTTTGGAGACGACTTCAAGTTCAAGATTAACTTAGGACAGTTCAAGCATAAATCAATCGGTTCAAGTAAAAAGCTTGTAGTTCAGCAATTTTATGATCTGCCCGTTTTAAGTTCATCTTCAAGTTGTTGCAATTTTCACAAGACACGGGCAGATCAAGGAGCATGGCATAAGGTCCTCTAGTAGAAATGTCCTTAACCTCACATGAGGTGGGAGAAATAGTCTCATCAGTAGTAAGTAGGGTAACAGCCATCCTACTCAACTCTAACTCAGCAAGCAGACTAACATTCTCCTCTTGTAAGCATGGGAGAGCTTCCGAGCTAGGAGGGCCAACTGTTCATCCTCTAGCTGCTCTAACTGATCATCGCCACGTCACGAGAGCAGCTAGGAGAACCCACAAAGTGAATCGGCGGAAAACCGAGTTTAACCGGGATCGGTGACTAGAGCCATCGATCGTGACTTCGACTTACGAGACACCGTCGATCTCGTGCGCCTTGAGGCGCGAGTACAGCGCGTCAAGCGTCAAAGTCGAGAGGTCGGTGGTGTCCTTGATGGTAGTCACCTTCATCTCCCAGACACGAAGGTCGAGTGCAGCAAGTATTTGACGAGTGTTGTCCGAGTCGGAGTATGTGAGACCAACGGCTCGAGATTGCTCAAAATCTTATGGAAACGCCGCAGCACTCATCAAGGGACTCGTCAGCGAGCATTTCAAACTTGTTGTAATCTCGCTTGAACTGGTCCTGTCTCACTATCGAGGGTCTCCCAGATATCGAAAGCGGACGAAAGATGAGAGATGCGGTCAAACTCACTACGACTCGCACCACGAATAATGATGTTCCTTGCCTTAGCATTCGCCTCAACATCGCCCATGTTCCCGCATTGATGTTCTCATCGGCAGAACAACAAACCGGACCTTGACCTTGCGCTAGATGGCATAACCACGGGCCCGGATGTATGTCTCCATTCGCTCTTTCGGAAGGGGTAATCGATGCCATCGAAAATGGGCGACAGGTCGAGTACTTGTCCGTCGCCATGGCTTTTGAGACCGGTTAAGATCTATGGATTAGAGCTAACCGCTCGATACCAATTGTAGGACCGAAATGGCGATGAGGGAGGGTGAATGTCGTTCTCTTGAAAATCGCCCGAGAATTGTACAATCAATACTCAAAAGATGCGAACTAAACAACTCACGTAAAATTAATTCACTGAAACCGAACGCATGCGATACTAATAAATTCAGATAAATTAGAGAGTAATCAAGAAAATTTCACTGAAAATAATGCCGCTTGATCTCGCATGCAAAATGGTCAAAGATCGCAAGAGAATAAAAGAAGAAATGTAGTGCGATCACATATACCGTGAAACCAAATTCATCAATCCCAGCGATCGGCGGTGAAGACCGAGAACAAAGGTCGCTCAAAGAAAATTCTCGGCAAAGCGCATAACAGATCGGTACTTGGTCCGCAATTTGATTCACAAACTTCGAGAATAGTCGTCCGAACAGAGATATCTCATATATTGAAGACATGGACAAACAGTTGTTGTTTTGACAAAATCGCCCAAGAAAACCGAAATAAAACATGCCGCCAAATGAACTCTAGAGAGCAAAAAGAAACTTGTTGATACCACACAGAGAACTTAAAAAGAAACCGAGCATCGATCAAGATTAGCCTCGCTTAAGAGCGGAGAATGAATTGCTATTAAAAGAAGATAGAAAAGGAGACAAAACCGAAAGAAGCGAGAAAAAAAACGGAAGGCGTAAGACCGACACAAAAAGTAGTCAGGATTTTTCGGTACATACAGATCCGAGACAGTAGAAAAACAAGGTCTACAAAGGAAACCAAACCGAACACGTGAAATAGAAAGAATCACATCGCCAAACCGAATCAAAGAAGGAGAAATCCAGATCAAGAAAATGATTCGCAGAGAAAGAAAGATCACCGAAGAACTGAAAATGGAGGAACAAATCCCATTCGAGCAACAACAAGCTAGACTCCTTGAATCAAGAACTCAAATCAAAGGACAAGAAACAAAGAACCCGCCATACCTTCTCCACGTAATAGACTTAAATAAAACGAAATCAAATGCTTCTCAAGTCTTGTTATTCTCATGTTGATTCATGGAGAGAAAATAAAACAAAAGAGTCCCGATACGCATGGACATTAGAACAAGAAGGATTACAAGATTTTCAATCCATCCTCTCCCTCTCAATCTCAAGAACACCAAGAGCCTCACATGCTTCTTGGGAGGAACACACATAAAATGGAGAGCAAATGCACAAAAACCCTCAAGGGGTATGCAGCCCCAACACCTATTTATAGCCCTTGGCTAACGGGTCTCCAACCCGTTACGGCTAAACCCTAACGGAGCTGCCTCCGCTTGTGCAGCCTTGCGAATTACCGATTCGTCCCTCCCGCACCTTCCGGAAGCTTCGCGCTCCTTGTCGTGTACGCCTCACAACCACCTCGAGTCTCCGTCATCCTCGACACATCCCGACCGTTCTGACCTCAACGCCACCTGCGTCTAGTCCGGTCACCTCGTGTCTCACCACGACTCCGCCTCGACGTCCTGCAGCCAACACAGACAAGAAACACATCAAATTGCACCGCTCGACATATGAATGCATAAATAGTATCAGTGACACAATATTAAGCCCAAACCTGTCAAATCATCAGAATAATCATCCTAATCCTATTGGCCAGGTTGCACCCCGCAACGACATGGTCCGAACCAACCAACTCAAACTCGACTTCACTAAGCCGATGTCAATTACTCATCATACACATGGGATGACCTAACATGGTCTCTCACCAGTACCACCCGGGCAAAGCTAATGTGGTAGCTGATGCCCTTAGTCGTAAATCCTATTGTAATAACCTCATGGTTCAAGAACACCAGCCCAAGCTGTACAAAGAGTTGATGGCATTAAACTTAGATGTAGTTGAGGAAGGAACCTTAGCGGCAATGGAATTTCAAACAAGTATAGAAGAGAGGATTATAGCCGCACAAAAGGAAGACCCAACCGCTTTGAGGATGAGAAAATTTATGGAAGAAGGGAAGGCGCCTAAGGTAACTGTGGATCAGCAAGGAGTTTTGAGGTACGGGACACATATCTTTGTACCCCACCAGAGGGATCTCAAGGACCTGATACTCAGTGAAGCTCATAGCTCAGCATATTCTCTCCACCCTGGAAGTACAAAGATGTATCAAGATATGAAGCAGTGGTACTGGTGGCCACGTATGAAGAGGGACATCGCCAACACGTAGCTCGCCGTGATGTATGTCAAAGAGTGAAAGTTTAACATCGAGACCAAGGCTACTACGACCATTGCAAATACCCGGTGGAAATGGGAGGAAGTCGAATGGACTTCATCACAGGCCTCCCACGGACAAAATCGGGGTATGACTTCATATGGGTCGTAATTGACAGGTTGACCAAGGTCGCACATTTTATCCCCGTCAGGACAACTTACAAGGGAGATAAATTGGCAGAGTTATACATGTCACGCATCGTGTGTTTGCACGGTGTACCGAAATAGATAGTGTCAGATCGAGGTTCCCAATTTACCTCGCATTTCTGGGCAAGCCTACGTGATGCTCTCGGCACCCACTTGGATTTCAGCACCGCCTACCACCCCCAGACGGGCGGTCAAACCGAAAGGGTGAATCAGATATTGGAAGACATGCTTCGGGCATGTGTCCTAGATTTCTCCAAAGACTGGGATAGATGTCTACCTTATGCCGAGTTTGCCTACAACAATAGCTATCAAGCCAGCTTGCAAATGTCCCCATTTGAAGCTCTGTATGAAAGGAAATGCCGAACTCCTCTACACTGGTCGGAAGTGGGAGATGGCTATGTGTTTGGGCCAGAGACTCTGAAGCAAGCTGAAGAAAATGTTCGCATAATTAGAGATCGATTGTTAGCAGCCCAGTCCAGCCAAAAGAGTTATGCGGACAAGAGGCGTAGGCCATTGAGTTTTGAAGTTGGAGACTACGTCTACTTGAAAGTATCACCCTTACGAGGAGTCAAGCGGTTCAAAGTTAAAGGCAAGCTCGCCCCTCGCTATGTTGGGTCATTCCCGATTATAGCTAAGAAAGGAGAAGTAGCTTATCAGCTAGATCTGCCCGCAAGCCTAGCAGATGTGCACAATATCTTCCATGTATCCCAACTCAAGGAGTGTCTTCGGGTACCGGAAGATCAAACCCCGATGGAGGCAATTGAGCTCGAGAGCGACCTGACCTACAAGGAACGTCTAGTTAAAATCTTGGACACTATGGAAAAGAAGACCAGAAATCAAACCATTCGCACCTGCAGAGTGCAACAGAGTCATCACTCAAAGAAAGAGGCCACCTGGGAACGCGAAGACCAACTGAGGAGAGATTATCCAGAGCTATTCACCAGTTAGGCTGAATCTCGGGGTCGAGATTCTTTTTAAGGGGTGTAGATTTGTAACATCCCGAAAATTTAAATTTTGTAAAATATAATATTGTGAGTTATTTTTCGATATATTGTATTTGAGTTAAAAATTTTATTGCATTTTCTGGAGTTTGGTTAAGAATTCAAGAAAAAGGGCACACCTGTTTAAATAATAGAAAACAAAATTTTAAAATGCGAATATGAAAAGATGATCCACTAAAAGAGGAATACAACTTGATCCCAAAATATTGGGATTTCTATTCTAGGGTTGCAATAATAACTAGATAAATAAAAATAAGAATAAAAAATAGATAAACAATACGGATGAGGAAATGTAGGTAAATAAATTATTCATACAAAGATAGGCTTGGAAAAATATGCAAATCAAATATATATATATATATATGTATATATATAAATAAAAATAAAAATAAAAAGAAAAGAAATGGGAGGTCGACCGATCGCCCACGCCCAATGGCCCAACCCCGCGCCACTGTCTAGCCCCTCCCCGCTGCGCAGCAGTTTTCCTCCCCATTGCCGTGCGCAGCAGCAGAGCGATAGCCCTTCAATGCGACGCAACCCCGAATCCCCGGAAATCCGCGATGGTCACGGCGCCGAGCGACACCGACGAGACCGCCTGGGCAAGCGCCCGTTGCCGGCCTCACCCGCGCACCTATAAAGGCTGCCGAGCGCGCCAAACTCTTCCCCACACTCTCTACTTCCTTCCCCAGCGTGTAATTGAACCCTCATTTACCGTAGCTCGCCGGCGCCCTCCTCCTTCCCCAACTCTGACAGACGTCAACCCGGCGAACCAGGCCAATAGGGCCCGATTCCATTCTCCCACACCATCTCCGTGACGTCACCGACCTCTTCCCGACCTTCCCTGAGCTTCCCGCCAACCGTACTTCGCCAACACCGAGGACCCTCCCGAGTCGCCGCCAGACGCCGCCGCCCGCCACCGTGCTCCCGGGCCCTGCCGACTCCTCCGTCGGCTTCATCAAGCACTGGGCGCATTTTGGGCATCGCCGCACCTCCTCGACCATCCACCGCCGGCCACACCGCCGTCGACCCCCACCCTCGGCCTCCTCGCCCCCCCTTCTTCCGCAACCTCAAAGGGTTTAATCGCCTTATAGGGTAAGATAAAACGAATGCTCACTTGGCTAGCCCAACCGATTCTCTTCCCCCCGGCTCCCCCGGCGCGCGTTCGAGCCCCCGGCTCCGCGTGCGGGGGTTGAGCCATTTCTTTTGATTTACGGGCTGACAGCTGGGCCCCGCTTGTCAGCCGCAGTGGGTCTGTGGGCCTGCTGAGATGTGGGCCCCACCTGTCAACGGCTGCTAGACCGAGAGGTCGCTGACGGACGGGTCCCACCTGCCGAGGCGGGCCACCGACAAGCTGGTTCAGTACCGAGCGGTCCCACCTGTCAGTGACCGATCGAGAGCAGGAGTACTGCCGTGTGGGCCCCACTAGTCAGAGACACAGAATGAAAAATAATAAAAGAAAATAAAATATGAAATATAACGTGTGGGACCCACCTGTCAGGAATCTGGTAATTTAGGGATTTATCTGAACTGAGATTTTTAAAATGACATAACTTCTTCATTTTAACTCCAAATTGAGTGAGACAAATTTTTAAATTCGTCTAAATTCAAGATCTATCAAATGGACCTGAAATCATGATTTTTAGAGTTCATTTGAATTTCTGCTGTTATTTGGATTGATTTGTTGCTTTTCTTTTTATCCAAATTTTCACGCACGATTAAAATAGCATACGAGGCTCAGGAGGAAGAAGCTGAGGCAGCCGACTTAGCAGCTCCAGACCATCAAGAACCCAACTCCTGTGACCAAGGCGAGTTAACACTTTGACCATGTTGAACCCATGTTTATGCGAATTTAATTTCTTTTAAATTATCCATGTGTATGCTATTATTTTATGCGATAGCTTATGTTCAGTTTTAAAGATTTTAGATATACACCCATTATTATGCTTGCTAGTATTACCTGTTGAAACTCTTGGAATATGTGAGACTTGGCGCCATAGTAAAGCTACGATAATGTAGTTTTCACAAATAGAGTTATAATCTACCACTCTGCTTAGTATTGCTAGTTAAACGGGACACTTAGACGTCCCAAAAATCCCTCACTTGTAAATATGACAATGATTTGGGCAGTCATGGTGGGAATGGCTGGAGAAAAATTTGGAACTAATATTTTATGCTCCAAAACTCTCAATATTGCTTAAATATCTGGGTGGATGGTTTGGGGGCAGGGATGTGGTGCAGTGGAAGCACAATTTGAGAAATGTGGTAGAACCACCCAGATAACCCTAAGGACTGAATCTTGTCATGTAGCTCGTGTAGAACAGTACAACCACAAGTCTGTGAAATACAACCTGGCTAAGTAAATTTATCAAAACCCTCGGATAAACCGGTAGTGGATAGGGGTGGAAATGCAAGGGCAAGGGGAGGCCTAAAGGGACACCAAGGAGCGGGAAGTGGAGCTCGGCTCTGTTAGTGACTGTGGAAAATATCCTGTGCAACGTATGGGACCCACCGCAAGTGGGAGTAGCCCATAGGGTGAGATGACAAAAGAGGCCAGATATTCTGTGTTGGCTTGCTGAGCACGGTGGATAGTGTGCTCACACTCGTATTACCAAAACAGAGACAGGGACGCAAGATCATTATGATCATGAAGATGCCCCAGCTAGGGATGGATGGAACGACAAAGGAAACTAGGACGTCGAACATGTTTTCTCGGCCTAGACAAGTTAGACCTAATGCTGTGTGTGCACGTATATTATCTAAGTCTAGGTAATATATAATGCACACATTACCCCCCAGTCGCTTGCCTGTGGCTTGGACTTACTTTTGCTTCCGTTTCTGCTATGTGGATGTGATTCGCCTAGGTGCCCTTTTGTAAACTGTCGCCCGACGTGGCGTAATTTGAACAATGGTCTGTAATATTACTGTCTATGCGATGTATGTGTTGATACAAAGAATGACCATGTGCTCTAGCTACGATCCGTGGAATAGAGCGAGAAATCACGAGATTTTGATTAAAAATCCGGGTCTTACACCAGGTGAAGCGGGGAGACACAAGGGTGACGACAACCAGAGGGGAAGGAGAGAGAAAATAAGGGAGCACAAGTTGGAGGTGGGCACCAGGAACTTACCAGGGCACTCGGAGGAGCCAGAGGGAAGCCGTGGCGGGCTGCCAGCGAGGACCGGGGTATTAGTGGGGAGACTACCATGGTCGGTGAGCTAGGGCAAACGGGAGGCTCGGTCGGTGGTTGGAGCAGCTCTAGGACGTGCTGGTGGAGCTTCAGGCACCGGCAATCAGCCGGAGGTGCCATAGTGAGGGAGAAGGCCCGACGTTGACGGAGCAACTGGAGGGAGGGATGATGGAGGCTTGGGGGATGCTCGGGCACTCCTGAAGGCGAGGGGCAATTGAGGAGGAGGCGGGGTGAGGTGAGGCCTTAGGGAGGTGTGGCCGGGTTTTCATAGCTGAGAGGGGGGCAGCCGCCATTGGTACCATTTATGGTGGGCACGGTAGGCTACTGCTGATCCACAATGCTAGGTGGTGGGGCATAGCATGGCATAGGAGCGTGTCGCATGGGCAGTGGCGCACGAGGGACGGTCGTGCGGCACGAGCGGCTTTAGGCATGGGGACCTGATGAGGACATCACTTCTTCGGATACACACAACACTCCTCCACCTGATATTCAAGGACCAATCACTAGAGCTCACGCCCGATAATTGAATTTACAGGTGAGTTCGTTCCTAAGTACTTCTTTTTGTTCATTTGAAAATCGATTGCTACCTAATGATTTAATTATGATTAGGAGCCATGGAGAGGATTAGGAAGTACTTGAAGAAGGGCTACGAGGCGCACAATCCATCAAGGGCGGTCGAATCATGTTGGATGCCCAACTCAAGCCGACTTCGAATCCAATTCGGAGTCCAAGACCAAACCGCACTAAAACGAACGCCCAGATCGCATCTGGGCTCTGTTTTGGACGTTCTACATATGGATGGAAAGCTGAGAAGATGACCTTTCCAATGGCTCTGGTACCATGTCAAAATTCCTTCTGAGTCAATGGGAATCGTCGAAACAATTGGGTGTTCAGAATCTATCGGTCTGTCACGCCATCGCCTTTTGGGCCGCTCGCTTTGTATCGTGTTGGAGCCCATTAGGGCGCGTCCAGGGGTTTTTCACGCCCCTCACTCCTCTATATCCAGCCACCACCCCCACCATTAGGGTTCGGGTTTTGCTTAGATTAATTTGTCTTTGAACAGTTTCGCCGTTCATCGGTTTGTGAGACCCCAACTTTCGAGTGCTAAATCAATACATCTGCAATTCAGTTGTGTTCTTCCTTGTTCGTGCTTGTGTTCTTCGATTCGCAGGCGAGAATTATCCTTCTTGGCGAGGTCAACCAGGTTGCGCACGGTTGATAACCTGAGGAGACGTGGTGCTGCGATTGCGGGGTTCGGAACGTGTTGTTCGGAAGCCGGATCGATTTGTGTCGCGCCTCCACCAAATCGAACATATCCAGAACCTGTTGGAAGATCGGGATGCCGTTCCTATCAAGTGGTATCAGAGCTTCAGGTGTTCCTTCAGGTTCGAGTTTACCCCATCTTGTTGTTTTTGGTATCATCCTAGAGTCCAAGAAAAAGCCCTACAAAAAAATGTTGTCATCGGTTATTTCCTGTCCTAGATCTCATTTAGCCTTTTGCACAATTTGATTCCAGAGTCCGTAGTGTTGAGTTTGTATCCTTAGTCGAGTTGTGTTGCTGGCTTAGATCGTGTTTTGTTTCGGGTTGTCTTGCTTCCGCTACCTCTCATACAAACCCTAGCCGTCAATTTTGTTTTCCCACCCATATCCCACCCTCTGCTTGAGTCATCCATCGCCTCGTGATCTCCCAAGACCATCCCCACCTTTCCCCGAGCTTCCGCCCCCAATTTTCACCAATTTCCTCCACCCGATTTTCGTTTCGGCCTACATAACAACCATAACTCGGAGGCCCTTCTTCAAACGACCATAACTTTCTCATACGGACTCGAAATTAGGCGATTTTTTTTCAAGTTGGGTGAAATTAAATTTTGCATCCGAAACACCCCGAACTTGTCGTTCGGTAATTTATTTTGCCCAAATTCGATTGGAAAGTTCAAGACTGAGTCTCGAAATTTCATCACCGAATTTTAGCACATTCATCATTTTCAGAGGCCACACCTTACATTAGATTGACGTGAAACTTTGTGTGGTTCCTATTTCGTGCTTTGCTTTGCGAAAAAATACAAAAAGAAAAAAGAAAATTTTGGCACCTAGGATAGTGTCATGAAAAGTGCTATCAGGCCAAAAAACCGTGATGAAACACGCTTTAGGTGATGAGCTTCATTTGTTTTGTGCTTGTGTTTGAATTATGTTTCTCGATTGCACGCCATCTTTGTTGTTGTCTTTGCTTTACTATTCGTTCTTGACTCCTTGTTCTTCATATCATACCGTTATAGGACACATTTAGACCAAAGAACTAGGACCGGTGCTTTGGACATTTATTCAAAGATTACTATCTCATTATTGCTTTGTGTTCCACTAATATATTTGGCCTTCCAAGCTCCATATACCTAATTCCGGATAGCACAGTTTTGACCCTTGCAATCGCCGGATCACACTCTCTAGGTATCCTTTGCCTTGCTTTGGTAAGAATACTTGTAAGAGTTTGGTAAGCCACTTCCTTTGCGGGTTCCCATTGCCATTCCTTTATAGTTGATAGGGATAATCGTTTTGTTTTCCCTGTGTTTCCACTGACCATGGCTGGAGACGAAAGGGACGGGACACCGGGCGATTTCAACGAGTGTGTTAGTCGCGCCTAGCTACAAGCTGCGCTCGATAAACAAAATGCTTCACTCACTGATCTCGGCGTGAGAATGGACACCATCGTCGCCGCCATTGCCCAGTTGAACACCACGGACGGCATTGAGCGGGTGGAGCGGCGGATGGCTGACCTCACTGGTCGGATGGACACATTGGAGGCACGCCGGTCACCTGTCAATGACGGCCATCATCATGATGATGACACAGTGTATGATGCAGATGGCAACATTGATCGGCAGGCGACACAAGATGCATGACTACGTCGGCGTCTTCAGCAAAACTGACATGGTATGGGAGGTAATAACCAGAACTGTCATGGTAACGATAACCCTTTTGCTAAAGTCAAGTTTACCATTCCATCTTTTTCTGGTCTTTATGATGCTAAAATATGTCTTGATTGGGAGATGACGGTAGAGCAGAAGTTTAATTCTCACTTAATTCCTGAACAACATAGAGTTAGACAAGCTACTAGTGAGTTTAAGGACTTTGGTATTATATGGTGGAATGAACTAAGTACCATGAGCTTACAACCTGATACATGGGAGCGGTTAAAAGAAGCTATGCGTAATCGTTTTGTTCCTCCCTCATATAAACTTGATTTGAGAAAAAAATTGCAGCGCTTAGAACAAGGTGATAGTTCTGTTCAAGACTATTATGCTGAGCTTCAAAAGGGTATGGTGCGTTGTGGGGTTGTTGAGGACACGAAGGATAAGATTTGTCGTTTCTACGGGGGGCTACGGCGTGAAATTCAGGACATTGTTGATTATAAAGAATTTACTACTGTCAACCAGTTATTCCACCTTGCTATGCTTGCAGAAAAGATTTGCAGGGCCGCACGGAATCAGCTAAGGCACACACTGGATGACCCTTCTACATGCCGCGAATGACTACATCGATGGGACTGCCCAAGTCTTCTTCGAGTTTTCGTTCTCCTCCACCACCTGTGAACAAGATTGCAGCAGCGCCACCGAAGCCACCTTCCACAACACGCCTTGCAGATTCTACAAAAAATTCTTTGCAGGGTCCAGCCAAGAGTTCTTCTTCCGTGGCTTCAACGAGCCGCTCCTCCGACATTCAGTGCCACCGCTGCCATGGGCTTGGTCATGTGCAGAAGAATTGCCCTAGCCGGGCATACATCGCCACAGAAGATGGAGGCTATATCAGCACTTCGGATGTCGAGGAGGATGATGATGTTGCTGCTGCCTCGGACGATAATGGTGGTGGTGATGACGACCTGGTCCTTGGTGGGCGTCCACACGACGCTACTGAGCATCATTGTGCAATGAGTCCTCGACGCAGTACAACAACCCAATAAACTTCAACGTCATAATTTGTTTCAGACTTTCCTTGCAATCAAGAACCGGCGTGCACGTGTCATCATTGATGGAGGAAGTTGCAACAACTTGGTGAGTTCTGATTTGCTCAAGAAGCTTGGCTTGACCACGCGACCGCATCCACATCCATACCATATTCAGTGGTTAAATGATTCTGGAAAAGCTAAGGTAACGCAAACACGCCGAGTACATTTTTCCATTGGTGGTTATGCTGATCATGTTGATTGTGATGTGGTTCCCATGCAAGCATGCTCTCTTTTATTGGGTCGACCTTGGGAATTTGATAATGATGCTTTACACTATGGTAGTAGTAACAAATACATTTTTGTACATAAGGGAAAGAAAGTTACTTTAACGCTTTTGACCCCACCGAGATTATAGAGGTCGATAGGGCGAGAGTCTGCTGCGCTAATGATCCAAAGGAACATGATAAATCTGAAAAACAACAAGTAATCCATTTGAAAAATTCGTTATGCTTGCCACAAAATCGACCTTGCCGCAATTGATGATGTTAATGATACATGCTATGCTTTTGTGTGCAAAGATGCTTTATTTTCTCTTGATAATATGCCTTGCACTTTGCCCGCTCTTGTCACTAACCTTTTGCAGGAGTTTAGAGATGTTTTCCCGGATGAGATACCTCCAGGACTTTCACCCATTCGAGGGATTGAGCACCGATTGATTTGATCCTGGAGCGAGTTTGCCAAACCGTGCGTGACAGACCAATCCGAAGAGACTAAGGAGATTCAGCGACAAGTCCAAGATCTTTTGGACCGTGGGTACGTACGTGAGAGCCTTAGTCCTTGTGTTGTTCCTATTCTTTTGCTTCCCAAAAAAGATGGTTCTTGGCGTATGTGTGTAGATTGTAGAGCCATTAACAATATTACTATAAGGTATCGTCATCCTATTCCCAGGCTAGACGACATGCTTGATGAGTTGTGTGGTGCTATAATTTTTACAAAGATTGACTTGCGTAGTGGCTACCACCAAATACGAATGAAACTTGGCGATGAATGGAAAACTGCTTTTAAAACTAAGTTCGGCTTGTATGAGTGGTTAGTCATGCCTTTTGGTTTAAGTAATGCACCTAGCACTTTCATGAGATTAATGAACGGGGTTTTACGTACTTTCATCGGTAAATTTGTGGTCGTTTACTTTGATGATATCTTGATTTATAGCACGTCCATGGATGAACATTTGAATCACTTACGTGTTGTTTTTAATGCTTTGAGAGATGCACGTTTGTTTGGTAACCTTGAGAAGTGCACCTTTTGCACAGATCGAGTCTCTTTTCTTGGCTATGTTGTGACTCCACAAGGAATTGAGGTTGATAGAGCCAAGGTGGAGGCGATATGGAGTTGGCCCATGCCCACGACGGTCTCCCAAGTGCGGAGTTTTCTTGGCCTTGCAGGATTTTATCGCCGCTTTGTCAAGGAATTCAGCACCATTGCGACACCGTTGATTGAGTTGACAAAGAAGGGCGTCGTGTTCCATTGGGGGCCATCACAAGAGGAGTCCTTTAATCTTTTGAAGGACAAGCTTACACACACATCATTGCTCCAACTTCCGAATTTTGGCAAGACTTTTGAGCTGGAATGTGATGCTAGCGGAATTGGTATTGGTGGTGTTTTGATGCAAGAAGACAAACCTGCTGCCTACTTTAGTGAAAAATTGAATGGTCTTGTTCTTAATTATTCCACGTATGACAGAATTGTATGCTCTTGTTCGTTCTTTAGAGACGTGGTAACACTATTTATGGCCTAAAGAATTTGTCATTCATTCCGATCATGAATCACTTAAGCATATTCGTACTCAAACCAATTTGAATCATAGACATGCTAAGTGGGTTGAATTTATTGAATCTTTTCCTTATATCATTAAACACAAGAAAGGGAAGGATAATGTGATTGCTGATGCTTTGTCTCGACGCTATACCATGCTGTCTCAACTTGATTGTTGCATTTTTTGTCTTGAAACTATTAAAGGACAATGTGCTTTTGATGCTGATTTTAAGGATGTGTTGTTGCATTGTAAAGAGGGACAAGCATGGAATAAATTCGTGATCAATGATGGATTTTTGTTTAGAGCTAACCGCCTATGCATTCCAGTTGGATCTGTTCGTCTTTTGTTGTTGCAGGAGGCGCATGGAGGCGGTTTGATGGGGCATTTTGGTGCTAAGAAGACGGAGGACGTTCTGGCCACACACTTCTTTTGGCCAAAGATGAGGCGAGACGTTGAGCGGTTTGTGGCTCGCTGCACTACATGTCAAAAAGCTAAGTCTTGCTTGAATCCACATGGTTTATATATGCCTCTTCCTGTTCCTTCTATTCCGTGGGCAGATATTTCTATGGACTTTGTTTTAGGATTGCCTAGGACTAAGAGGGTGAGGGATAGCATTTTTGTTGTTGTGGATCGCTTTTCTAAGATAACTCACTTTATACCATGTCATAAAACCGATGATGTCGTTCATATTGCTGACCTCTTTTTCAAAGAGATAGTTCGTTTGCATGGTATGCCTTCTACTATTGTTTCAGATCGTGATGCCAAGTTCTTGAGTCACTTTTGGCGTACTCTATGGAACAAGTTGTGTACAAAGTTGTTGTTCTCTACCACATGTCACCCACAACTGATGGCCAAACCGAGGTGGTGAACCGCACATTGTCTACCATGTTGAAAGTTGTTTTGAAGAACAATTTGAAGCTGTGGGAAGAGTGTTTGCCGCATGTTGAGTTCGCATATAATCGAGCGGAACACTCCACCACCAAGGTAAGTCCTTTTCAGGTAGTGTATGGATTCAATCCACGTGCCTCTATTGATATTTTACCTTTACCTACTAGTGAGAGAGTTCATAATGATGCTAAGGAGCGTGCTGATTTTATTATCAAAATGCATGAGACTACTATGGCAATCATTGAAAAGATGAATGAAAAATATAGGATTACCGGTAGTAAAGGTAGAAAGGAAGTTAAACTTGAACCGGTGATTTTGTTTGGTTGCGCTATGAAAGGATAGATTTCTGAGTTAAGAAAGTCAAAATTGATGCCTAGAGTCATGGTCCTTTTAAGATAGTTGAGAAGATAAATGATAATGCATATAAACTTGAGTTGCCTCCCGAGTTTGGGGTTAGTCCCACCTTTAACATTTCAGATTTGAAGCCATACTTGGGAGAAGAAGATGAGGCTGAGTTGTGGACAACTCTTCTTCAAGAGGGGGAGGATGATGAGGACATCACTTCTTCGGATATACACAACACTCCTCCACTTGATATTCAAGGACCAATCACTAGAGCTCGCGTCCGACAATTGAATTTACAGGTGAGCTCGTTCCTAAGTACTTCTTTTTGTTCATTTGAGAATCGATTGTTACCTAATGATTTAATTATGATTAGGAGCCATGGAGAGGATCAGGAAGTACTTGGAGAAGGGCTACAAGGCGCACAAGTCGAACAAGGGCGGTCGAATCATGTTGGATGCCCAACTCAAGCCGACTTCGAATCCAATTCGAAGTCCGGGACCAAGCCGCACTAAAACGGACGCCCAGATCGCATCCGGGCTCCGTTTTGGACGTTCTACATATGGATGGAAATCTGAGAAGACGAACTTTCCAATGGCTCTAGTCCCATGTCAAAATTCCTTCTGAGTCAATGGGAATAGTCGAAACAATTGGGCATTCAGAATCTATCAGGGTGCTGCGCCACCGTCTTTTGGGCCGTTCGGCTTTGTATCGTGTTCGAGCCCATTAGGGCGCGTCCAGGGGTTTTGCACGCCCCTCACTCCTCTATATCCAGCCGCCACCCCCACCATTAGGGTTCAGGTTTTGCTTAGATTAATCTGTCTTTGAACAGTTTCACCGTTCATCGGTTTGTGAGACCCCAACTTTCGAGTGATAAATCAATACATTTGCAATTTAGTTGTGTTCTTCCTTGTTCTTGCTTGTGTTCTTCGATTCGCAGGCGAGGATTAGCCTTCTTGGCGAGGTCAACCAGGCTGCGCACGGTTGATAACCTGAGACGTGATGCTGCGATTGCGGGGTTCGGAACGTGTTGTTCGGAAGCCGGATCGATTTGTGTCGTGCCTCCACCAAATCGAACATATCCAGAACCTGTTGGAAGATCGGGATCCCGTTCCTATCAGGACTGGGCGCAATGCGCATGGGCCGAATGGTAGCTGGTGCCAGGGAAAGAGAAGGAGGGGTCCGGGCACCAAGAGGAGGGAGAAAGAAAGGAAGAAAGAGAGAGAGAGAGAGAAAGAGGAAAAAGGAATGGTTGGCAAAACTTTTGAATTTTTAACTTTGGCTTTGAATTTTGGATTCAAAATTTGAAGTTCAAAATTTTTGATGTTTGGAAGATGTTTTAGAACTTGAGGATTTAAATTCATGGTTATAATAATTAGATGGGGAATTTTAATATTAACTTTGATTTAAATTCTTATTCTCAGTTTTGAAATTTTTCAATTTCTAGTTTTGAACTTGAAGTTTGAGCTTAGTATATGAATTCAAAATTTTCCTGATTTGATTTTTAAATTTGAAACACAAATTCATGCTTTTGCTCAAACTAGATGAAGGCAAAATTTAAACATTGCTTTGCATTTCACATTTTATTTTATTTCGAGTATGGAATTTAATTTAAAATTTTAGATTCAAATCATGGTCAACTTAATTTGAATTGGTTGGCAAAATTATTATGGATTTTTAGATTCAAATTCTTATGGATTTTTATTTTCCTTATTTGAGTTTGACCGCAACAACTCCAATCAAGAACACGAATAAATGCCAAAATTTTGAAATATACTAAAAAGTGATGAAAAGATTTCATTATTTTCTTAGCTACAATAGTTCCCATATTTGGGATGTTACAAATCCTATCCTCTTAAAATGAATCTCGACCCCGAGATTTCAGTAGGGTAGAAAGAGGAGGTGGGACCAAGATGGCTAGCAGTAGGTTCAACGGTCTTGCTTGATACTATACCTTTTCCTTGGAGTAGTCGGAGAGAGGAAATATGCACAAAAGTTGGTTGACACATGGGGACGAAAGCACACAGGGAGAAACCTTGTTCTTCCAGATATATCACAGTTGTGTTCATTTCTTCATAGGGTGCTTGTCCCTCCAGGTGCTTGTTGCTCAAAAATGATGTCTTCAGGAGTAGTGGCAGGGCCCATCATCATGGTGCTTCGACGCTTCTTGTTTATTCTGGCTACCCCTTAAAATGATGGGTGGCTGACACTAATTGTCTTTACTAGCTTCAGTCATGATGAGCCCGGCTTGGAGGCATGCCCGTTGTATCTCGGTGACTGTGGTTAGCAACTGGTTCATGGAACAGTGTTTGGGGTAGTGATCTTGTCCTTCGCAGAGAAAGCATGTGACTTTGCTCATTGGGCATTCTCTAGGTTAGTGGTCTTCATCATAGTTCGGGCATATTACGATGCATTGTTTTGCTTGATGTCCTTTTTCTCCGTAGTGCTTACACGCCACTAGGTTCTTGAGGCAGCCTTTTGGTAGATGGTGTTCCTTGCATTAAAAGCAGTAGGGGATTGGGCAATTGTAGCAGCAGTATCATGTTTGTCCATAGGTAAGAACAATCGTCTTTTAACTTGTCATAGTGGAGGGCACGATTGGGCGCCATGTTCTATCTTGCCGCATTCGAAGCATGTAGTATTTGGTAGAACTTTCAGGCTCGGTAGTAGAACTTTGGCAAGTGCAGTTTGTTCCTTGATGGGACACTTGAAGCCGATACATTTCCCTTTGCCGAGGCTGAGGTTGGTGGTATTAACATCCTTCGCTTGTTCTTTTGGCTTCTGTTAGGGACATTTATCTGCAAGGTGTCCTATGTTGCTGCAACGGAAACATTTGGTTCCTTTGTCTTGATTCTTCTGAGGGTATTTGCTATCGTAGTGTCCGATTTTTCTCCAATGAAAGCAAGTGACAACCTTTTGGGGTCGGCCTAGTGTAGCGAGGATGTTGTCTTCAATGTGATGACTTCTTCGTGGTAACTCTTGTGCAGTGGAAACTACTAGTTCTGTTTTCTTGCTTCCACCAGGGGTAGTTATCTTGGTTCTAGCCATTGTGTCTACTTGACAATGACTTGATTTGTGGGTCTATGGCGGGGTGAAGAGAAAAGGAGAGCGGGACAGGGACTAGAGTCTTGATCCTTGTGTGGGTTGAGGCTTCCAAGTCATTGTCCTCTTTGAAGATGTTGTTTCTTTTGAATTTTAGGGTCTTGATTGTCTTAACTTGACTATTTGTCAATTCATGCCTGTAGATCTAGTGAGGTTTTTAGCAATAAAGGTGAGGGGGAAGTGGCACAATATACGGGAAGGGTCACGAAGATAAGGCAATCTAAACCCGAACTAAAACACCCAAGTGGCTGGGATGGCACACAAACCACATAAATTTTGAAATCAAGCTTTTCCTGTATCTACGAAATACAACGCCTGAGGGAAAGAAAGCAGTGCACATGGTCCAACTGAAACTCGCAATAACACGATGTCTATTGGTGGGGACACACATGCAAGGGTGCAGGATCCTGAACACTAAGCTTGTCGAAAGCGAGGCCACCAGATCATTACGAGCATCCTTGACGTCTTTGAGCTTAAGTCTTTGAAGTAAGGGAAAGGAAAGGAAGAACCAAATTTCCTTTTGTAGACAAAAGTAGAGAAAGGCAAGCATCGTGGGAGTGCTTCGGCAGCAAAGCTCAGGCTTTATACCACCATTTTGAAAATGGAGCTTTTGAGGAAATAGTTTTTTGAAATTCTGCAGTTGAAAACATTTGTCTTTCAAAGGTGAGCTTCTTGGTTGTTTGTTAAGTAGGTGAGATCCCATGTTTGGATTTTAAACTTTGGCTTCGGATTTTTGGATTCAAAATTTGAAGTTCAAAATTTTCGAGGTTCGGAAGATGTTTCAGAACTTCAGATTTAAATTCACGGTTATAATAATTTGATGGGGAATTTTAATATTAACTTTGATTTAAATTCTTATTCTCAGTTTTGAAAATTTTCAATTTCTAGTTTTGAACTTGAATTTTGAGCTTAGCAAAGGAATTCAAAATTTTCCTGATTTGATTTTTGAATTTGAAACTCAAATTCATGCTTTTGCTCAAAGCAGATGAAGGCAAATTTTAAACATTGCTTTGCGTTTTACATTTTATTTTATTTCAAGTATGGAATTTACTTTAAATCTTCAGATTCAAATCATGGTCAACTTAATTTAAATTAGTTGTTCTCATCTTTTCCATGTTTGAGTTTGACTGCAACAACTCCAATCAAGAACTCGACTAAACACCAAAATTTTGAAATACACTAAAAAGCGATGAAAAGATTTCACTATTTTCTTAGTTACAATAGCTTCCATATTTGGGATGTTACAGCTGACTAGGAGAGGAGACGCTATACACTATATGACTGAACAAGACTACATAACTGAACATTAAACTAGATAATTTGTCCATGGCTTGCCGATTGCTATGGAGGTAGATGGAAATTGACAAGATGACGACTTTCCCATCTGGTATGGATGAATAGGAGTCCTAGATCTATCTCTGCATGAGTGAAAAGGGGGGCCTGTAGAGGAGGAAAAGGGGAGGAGCCTGGGGCGGTCCACTGGAGAAGGGGAAGGAGGAAAGTGTGGCTGTTTCAGAGGATTGCAATGGGTTTTCAGATCAAAAACAGCGACATGTGAACAGAGACGAGAACTAGGGCAAACACCAGGCGAGAAACATGGTTAGGTATAAGAGTAATTACTTAATTACCTAGGTTTACAAAAATTTCCTCTTTCTAAGTTGCTCCTATGCAAATCAATGGTTGATATTTTTATAGTGAAGGTATCTCATGCACCTTTCGTTTTTACACGGTTATTAGCCAATAAAACTGCTATAGCTTGATGCGGCTTCCATCGATGATCAGAGGACAGCATACATAATGTATGCTGGCCCGGCTACTAATTAACGTACTTGGGCTACATAATTTAGAAAAATAAGACAGAGTTCAAAATGTAGCTTAGAGGACGCACGCTAGCAGTAATGTCATGAACAACACAAAGGGGAAAAATGTCGATCGAAAACATATAGTCCTACAGAGTGTTCAAATGAGTTCCATGGCTGGACTCTTAACTACTACACGTACATCATCAATACATGAAACAAACCAGAGCCCTATTTCTGCGTGGATCATCAGGATTGGGCTAGGAATTAAGTTCCCAATCCTGCTTATCCAAACTGGCCAGAGCACATCCCAAGTCGCGGGCAGATGCAGCATGTCGAGTTCTTTTGGGGCCGAAGGAGTTCTTGGCGACGGCTTGCCTACAGGCATTGGCATCTGGTGGACCTCAACAAACGTCCGTTCTGCATTACATCGTCTTACGAAGAGTCCCTTTCCTCAATAGCCTTACACGTTGCTACAAACATGTACGTAATGCTAGTGCCGATCTACAACTGAAATTCCCAGTACCTTTCATTCCTGATATATAGCTTACCATCACAGCAAAATCAATTTGCCATCACCCGTTCACACTCCAAGAAACCTAGAAAAAAGCAGTGTGCTCCTGTTGTTGATTCGATTGCGTGCACTTATGTGTCCGCTATTTACGCATACGAAAGGGTGGGCAGCTGCTCATATGTTCAGAAAAACGTATTGCATTCTCCGCTATTTATGCTTGTAATGTAGACTGGCTGCAGAATGACTCACACATTAACAACTCACCAACCAGCAAGCAACTTTTCAAGGATCAGGTATGCATGCTATCTCTGATTCTACGGCAAGCATGGTACAACCGTACTACGCTTTTAACAAAAGGAATAAATCCATTTTACACCTCTAGACTATCAAAAAATCCATTTAACACCCCCTGAATAAAAATCTGGTTATTTAGCACCCTCATCTATTAAAACTAGGTTACTTAACAACAAGCATTGTATCACTGATGTGGACTGTTCCAAGGCACTTTTGGCCAAATGGACATGCATAGGCGGCACGGGTGGTCGGTCAGTGGGGCGAATAGGGGTTCCAGGGTGCGATGTCTGGTACGCATTTGCTCCCAGAGAGCATTATTTGCCACGCAGTTGCCCTCACTCGTCACCCCCATCCACGGGGGACCCTCCCTTCTGGCAAGCTAGGGCAGCCCTGCGCCGACCAGACCCCCCCTTGTCCCTATATCCTAGCAGACACGCCTGATCTTGAGGTTAACGATGACCAGGCTGCAGGCGCACCAGCCATAGGCGGTGCTCGTGGGCTGGGCTATGTCTACCAAGAGCCCAGTGCCCTAGCACAGGACGCGCTCGTCACGTGTGGTGACTATGGCCCACAGGCCCAGTAAAAGGAGTGGAGCCTAGATTTTTGAGGAAGCAGCAAGCAGGATCGTAAGGGAGCAGCAGAGCTAGAGCCCTAATTACAATGGTAGTCAAGGGGGCACGGCAGGCAAGGGCATGGGCGCACGGGGTTTCGCCACTTCGGCCAAAGGCGTGGCACGGCGGTGCTCCCGGCAAGGCCACAGCGATAGCGGGCAAGGGCGCAGCGTGGCGGGGAAGGCAAAGCTGCAACCCACAAGGGCATGGCCTGGTGGGCAAGCTAGCAAGGCCACATCCCTCAAGGGTGCAGCGGCGGGGTGACCGAGGGTGTGGGGAGACACCACAGCAAGCCGGTGAGCAAGGCCGTAGGGGTGCACGATGGCAAGCAGTGGCAAGGCCCAGCCCCAGTGGCAGCATCATTGCAGGCGTGGCGGGTGGCCAGGGGGCTCGGCGCCTCGGTGACGGCCAGGGACTAGGAGCCATGATGATATCACAGGTAATTTCAATCAATGCGCTACTTACTAGTTACTACCTCCATTCTTCCCTAATCCCTAATGCTATTTCGGAATCATGTTCATAAATCATAACTACTAAGGGATAAACTGAAAAGCTGAAAAATCCCCAAAAGAATGTTGCTTTTTGTTAAGTTTGTTCTACATTAGAGTTTGAATTTAAAAGAACAGATAGGATGTTGTTTCAAGAGATTGAATCATGGGAACAGACAATATATGACATGCTAGATTGCTAATATAGTGTATTTAATTCACATTTATGCACTACTATAAAGCGAGTTATACTGGACGCTTCATCATAGATGGTTCATGGGGAACCGTCTGTGCTATAATTATCACAGACTATTTTACAAACATGATCATGTACCGTCTTTGATACGCAACTATCACATATTGTTCTTATTAATAATCATATGTGATAGTTCACAGACGATTATTAATGCGAACCTTCTATGATAATTGCATACATCACAGATGAGTTTTAATTAGAACCGTATGTGATAGTTCACATACGGTTATTAATATGAACCGTCTGTGATAGATGCATATCAAAGACGATTTGTGGTTGTAACCAAGTTGTGATATGTATTTGTACGCATGAATGGTTCTTCGTCTCCCCGATGCGAGCCTTTCGATCATTTTGGCTCCCCAATGCATCTCTTCATCTCACGTGCCGAATGTATTCCTTGTTATATAAAAATAATCATCCACCACTGAAAATTAATCCCCACATCGCTGATATATCCTGTAATAGCATCGCACCGACTGGGTATATTCCTTGCTTTCTTGTCTCTCAATTACAAATAAATGGCTCCCTACTCTTGTCGTCGTCATTGATGGCCAGCCTGCCATCTTCCATGAGCACCTCACCAGTCGTACGCTGAAAGATGCTACGGAAGGACACTGTACCAATAGTCTCCTTCCTCCTATGTATGAGGATTTGCTAAAGCAGTTGAAGGCCACCTTCTACTGTCTAGACATCCTCCTCCACCACATCTTCTTGTTGGTCTCCCGCTTCCAGCGAGCTAACCTCGCCATCGATGTGGTCCTCCGCAACGACATCGAGTGCTTAGTCGGGGCGCGCGGGCGACCGAGTCAACCTTACCGAGAACCCTCAAGAAAGGAAAGAGAGAATATGGGCTCAATTTGACTTGATTGTTTAGTCGGAGGGTGTTCGAGAGACACTCGAACGAATCTTCCGAAGGATCCTTCGAAGAAGTCAAGGAGAGGGATATACTGTCCACGGCATTAGAAAACAAGGAACACCTAGGTCGCACACGAGGCACCCGATATACAACATAGAACCAGTACTGTGACAAATGACAACAATAGTAGCAACACAAGTACTATGTCGAAGAACACACACCCACACAAGCTCAATTTAGCCCTCATCAAAGCATCTAGAACAGCAAGCCTAGTGTCACCCAATACTTAGAAAAAAACTTGTAACCTATCCACAGTTCTCATGAAGTCTAAGCAAAAGTACCATCTAAAGCTACCAAGATATCATACAGTTTATTTCATGCCACAAATGAATAGGATCAAAGTATACATGCATCTCAAAGAATCACAACCATACACATAGTAGGTGACAAGGAAGAGTCACAAAAGCATATGCTAGCATGGATATAAGCATGTATACAAGGAAAAATAAGAAGGCATTAATAAACATATCATCATGACACAGAGAGACTATCCAAGATATAATCAAGCTCATATTGTCCATACACAAGCATACATCATGTAGACATATATCATGTCAAACCAAAATCATGGAAGAGTATGCTAACATGTATAAATAATGGTGAATGGATATAAGGAGCAAGATGTGAACATTAAGCCATGATAGATACTACAAAGTACAAGGTCATGACGATACTTGACTTCTAATACGCACATTCTACTCAGCTCATGAAGTCAAGTCAAAGCTTAAGCATCCAATAAACTAACATTTATAACAAGGTACGAGGATACTTAAGCAACATACACATAAATGCATGACAGGAAGGTATCAAGAGTAAAACATGCCAATATAGTACAAGTGAGCACAACAACACGCACAACATGTTAATTATGATCATCATGAATATAAAAGCATGAGGGTATATAATAGCTCACAAAGTAGGTGGAGACGCAAACGGTGAAGGCATATGCCTCTTGGAGGCCCTGAAGTGGTGAACCAATAAGTGTTCTAATCACATGATGAAGGAAAAAGACTAGAACACGGTTGAGTACATGTTCACCATCCCGCGTCTTGACACCTACAAGAACAATGTGTCCGAGTCTTGGATTCCGAAGGATTAGTAAGCATGTACTTGGGAACCAAAGACTTCGACACACACTCACACTAGAAATATGCAAGTTATCATGATACAATGATGGTTCATACAAGAAGACTGATCCTAGAGGCACACCGCAAAAGGACAACTCGATAAGAGAAACAAGTCTCAATTTTGAGAAAGCAGTGAAAACCTAACTTGAAAGCACTAAGAAGAGAACCAACAAACTCACCAAAGAAACTCACAACTTCTCCTTGTCGTAGATGCGCACCTCATTTGGGCGAACGAGGTCCATCATTTGAGAAACGGTGGAAATTCCTTCTTGAGACAGCATGTGGACAAAAAACAAAAACACACGAAATAAGTCTACGATGCCAATGAGCCAATGATGTCCATCCTTCTAACAAAAATGAGCATGGTGCAAACGTCTACTATGAGACAAGATCCAAAAGAACAAACACTATTCTTGCTCAAAGAGAAGTCCCTTGGACCTCAGGGAAGAGCCAACAAGAAATGCACTAGTCAAAGTAGGAGCAAAGGATATGAAATAGAAAGATTTATGCTCACTACAAACGGCTCCTGATCCAAAAGAACAGAGGAGACTAAGTCGCAAGATGCAACACTCATATCATCGTGCTCTCTCCTCAAAGCATTTACACCATCCCTTACAGAATCACAATATAAACCAGGGAAGGAAATACAAACATATTGGATCAACAAGAACAACATGGCTAGTACAACATAAAACAAGAGAAATTAGAACAAAAGAATATAGCCTTCTAATCTCAGCCCTAGCAAACTCAAGCTCCTCTACACATGTGCAGTGAATCAATTTTAATTTCTCATTTTCAGTTTTTAGCATGCAAGAAGAGAAATTAAATTTTCACTGTCTACAGGAAAAGACTCACAACTTACACAACATAAGTGAGATTCCAGCCTAGCATGAATAATCTAGCAATTTTAACACTAGGCATCTCACATTGTCTCTAAGAGGAAGCATCTTCATCTTGGACAAGGCCAACGTCACGTTGAGATTTTACCTTACTCATGATGAGTCGACGTTCGTCCTTCTTATCATCATCCGTGTGTTCTCCAAGATTTTCTCCTTCTTGACACTTCAGCAATCAATCGGGACAGAATGTACCACAAAGCTCACACTTGTGGTTTTTTGCAAATGAAATCATCCTCTAGCCAGATTCAAGCCTGTTGTTGCAAAAGACATCATTGGCAGAAAACACTCCAACAAGATACAAAGAAAAGCTTATAGGATCCCCTACTAGTTGCCATGCTCAAGATCGGTTAAAATCAAATACAGAGCCAACCTCTCTCTGATATCAATTGTAGGACTGAAATAGCAATAGAGGGGGGGGTGAATGATGCCTTCAACTAAAAATCCGCCCCTCGAGTATCCACTCCAACACTTCTTCTTCAATAGCTATAGAAGCTATGAAGACAGAAGGTAAACGCTCACTGGAAACTATCAAGAAGATCAGCAAGCAGGGCTAAAGAGAGACAATCCAGAAAAAACAGATTCAGACCTGGTCTGACCGTAAGCGGTAGTACCGTTGTGAGGAGCGGTAGTACCGTTTAGCCGAGCGGTAGTACCACCTGTGAACTTAGTCGCTGAGCGGTAGTACCGTTTAGCCGAGCGATAGTACCACCTGTGAACTTAGTCGCTGAGCGGTAGTACCGTTTGGGAGCGGTAGTACCGACGTTGAAAAACGGTAGTCCCGCAAGCTACAGACTGAAGAGCAGAAACTGCAGAGCTTGCTGAAAATCAAGAAATTCACCGCGTTTTGCTACTCTTCTTGGGTCAATTGAGCAGGACATCATCCTAAACAGCATATTGACCTCATTGAGAAGAAACTGCAGACAAAGATCAAATAGGAATAGGAAATTCGGATTTTGCCAAAAAGGAACACAGGAAAAACAGCATTCAGCCGAAATCTGCAGGCTGCTGAAAACTAAAAGGCTGAAACTTCTGCAGACCAAAATCAGCAAGCTGCAGACAGAGGACAGCAGCAAGAAAATGTAGTTTTGCTGCAGGTGCAAACAAACTGAGAGAGTAGCTGCCGAAAATAGCAAACAGCAGGCTGAAAACAGAAATTTAGAGCAGCCGAACAGTAGATACTGCAGCAAACCGAAAACTGAGTAAATGATGAATTTTTGCGGCTCTACTCATACCAAAGAGATCTGAGATGCAAACTAAATAGCAGCTGGGTCTCAAGAACAAGAAAATTCAGTCCAACATGTAAAGAATCAAGATCTGGGCAAGAAACTGAATATGAATCGAAAATCAGATTGTTCTCAAATTCCTTGCCATTCTCCAATCTTTTGCTCATGGGACTTTGAAATCAGCAAGGAAATGATCTCAGAAGAGAGAGAGCCACACTCCAAATTCAGGAATCCACCCAGAAAACCAAGGGGCAAGGATCCCTTGACTACAAACCCTAATTACTCAAAAACAGGGGAAGTTGTTCTCAATTCATTTCTTGAGAAGAAAAGTGAAGATTGAACTAGTTGCTCTCGGGTATAAACTGACCAAATAATCTTGAGGAGATACCCAGTCAAGAACAACAAAGATTCAATGCATAATTAATCATGGATTCAACTCAAACGCAGTAAGAGCAAAGAAGAACATAGACTCAAGAGAGAACAGGTGCACAAACACAGAACAAAAAGAAGGGAAATCATCTCAGACCTAAGATTTCTCAAATTAATTCAGAGATATCTAAAGAGTTTCTATAGCCATCTCATTACATCTTCCTCATACGCAATTGGGAATCAAGAGTTGTCTACCATCTCACTTCATGCTTCTCCACCGAGAAGAACATACACACCCAGAGCTTCACCTCATACCCCAAGAACACAACACACACGCCCAGACTCACGCAGACATGGTGGAGGAAAGCAAAAACAACTTCTGCTACTCCACCAACTTCTCAACCAAAAGAGAAAAGAGAGCCCAAAGCAAAAACAAAACCTTAAAAATCCATACTACAACCAGGAGACACCCCTCCTTTATATAGCCTCTTATTTTTGGGTTTACAATTTGCTTTGCCCGCTAATTCTTAGCGCTTTACCCATTAACTCGAACTGAATCTGCTTACGCTTTGCAGCCTTGCGCATTTACCAAAATGCCCTTGCTGCACCTTCCGGCAAGCTTCCTCTTTTCTTGTCGATCACGCACGACCGCACCTGACTCCGACCGACTGGACCTCGACTCCTCCCTGAGTCTAGTCCCACCGCTCCACCGTGATCTGATCGCATCCGGCATCCTGACCGTCTGGACCTCGACTTCTCCCTGAGTCTAGTCCCGGTCCACCTCGCCGCTGCCCGTCGTGTCCACCTCCAGCAGCTCCAGCTCCGGTTCCTCGTTTCCCGGCTCGCAACCACTTCTGCAGCCTCGATCATCTTTGGCGTCTTCGACCGTCTGGACCTCAACACCTCCTGTGCCTAGTCCCGGTCCTCCCACGCCTCATCATGACCTAGCTCCGAAGTCCTGCAGCCACACAGACAAGCAAACCGTCACATAGTACCGCACGAAACAACATAATCATCATTATCCACAATGAAACATACTCAAACACAAAATAGCCCAAACGACCGATCGAGAAAAAGAACAATCGTCCTAAGCACACCCGACCGCGTTCGACCAAGTCTAACCATACTAGACTGCGCCATGCACCGACTTAGTGCTTACCAACCAAATCAAACTCAAGCTTTCCAGAACACGAGTTAATTACTCATCACAAACATGGGGACACCTCCACATGGTCTCTCACATAATGTGGTGGTGCATGCCTTGGTTGATCTGAAACTTGCCAACTCTCCATTCCTTCCACTAACATGAGGCAATGCTCATATGTTTTTGTGTATTCCTCAATTGAATAGTAGCTGACAATATAGTAATCTAGACTCTCTCCCTTCATGTAGGTTGCAAAGATTGCATGAGGGCATGGCAACCAAGACAACTATCAGTACCTACATGAGCAGGTCTTATCTACAATGTTCACAATGTACCTTCTTTTCCCCTTCTCATCTATTTCAAATAAGTCCTTCCCATTGTATATTGCATTGTCAAGCCCTGCAAAATAGCAAGGAATTCTAAACAACAAATTACAAGGTGAGTACACAAGTTGACAGACATTAACTTCATCTTACAACAACATTGTTTATGACATACCTTTTGTTGATCATATATGATGACCCAACCTTCACCAGTAGAGATTCTTAGATCGTTGCAAAGCAAATGGATGAACCACTCTCAAGAATCAATGGTCTCCTTTTCCACCACTGCCCATGCAATTGGGTACATTTGGTTGTTGGCATCGCTACCTATTGCACAAACCAACTCACCATTGCAAGCTCCCTTGAAAAAGCACCCATCTATTCTACAGGCATCAAAGAAAATATCCATTCTCTTGAAAGCTGACCTCCCTCCATCCCAATCAAGTATAAGAGATATTGTGATGTCAGGGTTGTTTCTCAACAGCTCTAGGTGACTATACTCCCCATTGGTTGCATCATACAGTCTCTGCATCACAATTGCCATTGCTCCCTTAACATTTGATACACTAACATCATCAAACATGTCTTCAAGAATTGTCACTACTACAGAAAGCCTAATAGTAGATGGCAAATCACAGACGGTTTGACAAAACCGTCTATGACCGACACTAACACAGACGGTTTTAATTGGGACACCGTTTGTGTTGATGGCGTCAGAGAAAATGAGTATCACGGACGGTTCTTACCGCTGAACCGTTTGTGATACTTGAGTATCACATACGATTTTTATTAAAAACCGTCTGTAATAATCTGGAATTATCACAAACGGTTTTCAATAAAAAAAATTGTCTGTGATAATCTGTACTAATCCTTTATATATAACCCCCCGCTAGGGTTTTGCGCGTACACTGCAGTTATTAGACTTAGTCGCTCTCCCAAAGTCCCGATCGAGCTCGTCGCCGCCGCCGTCCCCCTGAGCCCCTCGCCGGCCGCCTCCGTCGAGCCCCCGAGCTCCTCGCCGGTCACCGTCCCCCGAGCCTGTAAGACCCCAGATTTACTATCCGGAATCCTCTATGATTTATTGCACTATTCCCTGGATCAGTAGATAGTGCTCACAGATACAGAAAATGAATATCAAATGCATACCATGCGGAAGCATAAATAAAATAGTAAACTTACACATGGGCCGATTAGGCCGAAATCATTAAATTGCAGCAGCGGAAGAACGAAGCACACAGGAGGAACCCTTAGGACGTGCCCACAGGTAGCCAACTGGAGGTTCGCGACCTAGCCCTTGACTTCTTCATCTTCTTTGTCATCATGACCTATAGTGTTGCTGATGCGCAGTGATCTGATTCTTGACTCCGGATTTGTTGTGAGAGCGAGTGTGAGCACACTAACCACCGTGCTCCGTGAGCCAATACACAGAATGCAAATAAATAGTATGCATGGCTAATCAAAGGAGAGGCTCGGGTTGTTTTATTTGCCAGAAATTGCTTTTAACATTATTCTTATTATTTAACCATGGTGTTACTATTGTTGTCTAAAACTTCGAACAACGAGTGTCATCATTTATTTAATCCACCGATTATACGCTTTCCATTTCGCAACACACCATTTCATTAATCCAGTCATGGGTGTTTAATTCTTACATAATCCTAGCTTCCCCATAAATTTATTCCTCCAATCTCAAATTTCACCAGAACCGTATAATCCCGATCTCAGATCCACCAATTGCCAACTTGTTAACTACACAACTTATTTATAATCCAATACCTTTACTTGTGACCCACCGATCAATTGATTTCTATTGCATCATCCAAAATATTAAATAATCGAATCGAAGTTACCAATCACGTACATGAGTCTGAATATCCACCGCCAATTCATAAATCCAATCTTAGGCTCATCAGTCAACAATGTAATTAGCTCCTCATTCTAGTGAAAATCTGGTGTCCTTTATTTTGTATCCACCAATATCCGTTGTGTCGTAAATTCCTGATAATCCAATCTTGTAATCACTATTCACCAACTCCTCACTTCTGAATTCTAATGATTCTCTAACAAGATTACTTTTTAATCCACCTAAATCATTCGTATCAGAACTTCCTAACAAATCAATCCTTTCTGCTAATGATCCAAAACCATAAATTGTTTTTCCATAATCATTCTTATTTTTCCATTATTTATCCCTAACTAATTCATCAATATTTCTCCACCAAGAATATCATTAATCAAGTTTATACTCCAATTGTCGTATCTTCAAATTTCCTCAAATTCAATTCATCCATCTAGATCAAGTCCTACTAATCCCATTAAATCCAGCAATTACATGTACACTCTTCTAATTCTCCAAAATCATTTAAATCATCTTTTAAACTCCACCAATTTACTCCCAGAATCCACATTATCGTCCCCTTTTATGATCGACATGCATCCACCAACATATTTTATATTTTTACCATAACAACTATTTTCTTCTCTACATCTCTATTTATTCTTCCTGACACTTTTATTTGGTGTTAAGTATTATTATCATTTACAAATATAATACATAGAAACCTCCTACGACTCTATTATCATTTACAAGTATTATTATCATTTACCAATCATGGTTATGTATTTACCACAACAGTCATCCTCTTTTCCTACGACTCTATTCATTCTTCCTGTCGTTTTACTTTGTAAAAGAAGAAGCTTTATCATTGTTTAGCTTTTGAAATATAATACATAGAAACCTCCTGAGACTTAGCAGTTTGAACAAAACATAATGTATATGAGAATGCAATAACAGTAGCGATTCAGATTCCATCCACCGTTACATGGCATCTGCACCATATGCTTAATCCTTCAGCGTTATAGCCGCTTAACTTATCACTGGGACGACACCCAGGGCAACACAAATCAGGGCCTTGCACTGCCCTCCATTTTTCCATTCCCACCCACAAAGTTTTTGAAATAGAACTATATCTGATTAAGTTCCCATATCCGCCTATGACCGTGGGCACGGCTATTCGAATGACTCTGCAGAGTTTGTACACTTTCACCACAAGAGACAATTAACTCGTTGTCCCACATGATTCCTTAGTCATGCAGTTGAGCAGACCATCACAGTGACTTTTCAAAGTATCTAGTCCCTTTTGTCATCTCACTTTATGGGAAATTGCCCACTTGCGGTGGGTCCCATCTATGCACTGGATGTTCACCACGGCTACTAGCGTTATTCAGGCTCCACTCCCCTTAGCGCTAGTACGACTGGTAAACTTCACCCTCCACTCGGTGTCCCTTTAGGCCTTCTCTTGCCCTTGCTTGTCCACTTCTATCCACTACCAGTGAGATGTGCCCGGGGTGTCGATAAATTTACTTAGCCAAGTTGTATTTTATAGGCTTATGGTTGCACTGTTTTACGTGGAAGGTCATGACAAGATTCAGTCCTTAGTGGTATCTGGGCGGTTCTACCACACTTCATAATTTGTGCTTCCACTGCACCACACACCAGCCCCCAAACCATCCGCCCAGATATTCAAGCAAATTGAGGTTTTTGGGAGCATAAAATAATCATATCAATCACATATCAGCCATTATCACCATGACTGCCCAACCAATTTCTCTCATGTTTGAAAGTGATGCTTGGGCGTTCTCACGCCCATGAATATCTATGCAGTACTAAGCATGGCATATAATTACAGACTTATTTTCGAAAGGCTAATATCGTAGTTTTTGCTAGGGCGACAAAGTTCACATAATCAACTATTCAAAAGGGGGCGTAATACTAATCAAGGTAAGCAATGGGCATATAACTAAATTCTTGAATTAAACATGCATTTGCATATAAAATAACAGCATGCAATTTGATAATTTAAACAAAAGTAATTTGCAGAAAATGTAGGTTCAACATGATCAAAGTATTGACTCGCCTGGCACGGTTTACCACGGACTTGAGCTCACACAAAGCTTTCTCGTTTGTTGGTTCTGAGTTTTTGGTCTTGTTCTTCACTTTGCTCTTGATCACACTTGATCCCTTGATTCTTCAGGATTCCAATTTCTAACTACGTGCTAAACGACTGAACACGAATAAAAGCAAATAACTCAAAAGATTCACATATATCCAAACGAAATCAATTTAGCTTTGTTATGAGTTAATGGGTGATTTGAGGCAAGGTCGATGACAGTGTACGATGACTCGCTCTTTTTATTACTAGCTTCCTTTTATTATTTTTGTATTTATTTAGAAAGTTCCATGAGTCAGGTTAAACCTATGATTTGGTGTATGAGATTAGCGGGGCATTATTATGTCGAGCGCTATATTCAGGGTACATGTTACATTGAAGCAATGCATACAATTTTAGTTTACCGAATTACTATTATAGTCTGGGTTTATAACATTTTGTGGTACGATATTTTATATACCCTTAGTTATCACTAGACATAGTTTTATTTTGGATTAGGGTCCATTTATACAAGTCTTAGCGGGTTATATACATTTGTGCGCGATGTTATTATTTATTCAAATCTAACATTAGGACTTCACTAATAGCACCATTCTTATTTTGTCTATACTTTAGTTATTATTAGGCTTAGCTTTATTTTTAATTTATTTACCTAGGCAAGGTTTATCATACAGGGTCATATTTTAATATTACTATTTTAATTAAATCTACTACCGAGATTTATTTAATAATAGCATGTTAAATGTTAATGCATATATTCTAATTATAATTAAGGGTATCTTTATTAAATATGGACACTTAACCAAGGCCACTTTTCTTTATTAATGCCTTTAATTAACAATTAGATTTTTACAATAAATTCTAAAGGCACATTAATTATTCATTATGACATCTAATCCAAATCTAAGTCTTACATAAGTTCTTTTACATTCTAATTAAATTTTTCTAGCTTACCTCGATTGTTTCCAGGTTTTCTCTTAATTTCTCACTATGCCTTTAATTAATAATTAAGTTTAAAAATAAAGATTAAAGGCACATTAGTTACTAACATGTAATGATTAATCCATGATTAGATATTTATTTAGCTCATTTATCTCCTAATAAATTTTGCATCTTTTATAATTTATTTTTTGGAATTTTTCCCTAATTCTCCCTCCACTGTCACTATCGGCAAAAGGGCAAAAAAAAATCCTAATCCTAATGTTGCAACCAGAGGGATTCGAACCCGGGTCAAAAGGCTGAGAGCGCACGCGGCTAGCCAATCGATCATGCGGTATTACCTGTTGGACTGAGGCAGCGAATGTAAATAAGTCAAGCGTGCAACGCTGGAGGCAGAGGAAGCTTGGGGCGGGTACGGCCGGTGGCATCACCGGTGAGTGGTGGCCAGAGGGGAGTGGGCGACGTTAAAAACGTGGTGCTTGCGCTGAGGCGATGCCGACAGAGGCTCTGACGGGGCCCGAGGAGCTTCGGAGCGGGCCGGCGTGCGGCGGCGGCGACAGGCTGAGGAGGTGCACAGCGTGGGCTCGGCTCGGGCTGCAAGAAGCTCGTGTGTTGTCGGGACGTGTGTGCGGAGATCCCAAGAAGCTCAGGCTCGGCGGAATTGCTCGAGGCGGCTTCAATTGGCGGCGAGTGCTTCGGCCGGGCTTGGGGAAGAAAGGGCGCCAGGAGCTTGTGGGGAGCGGGGCTCAATTACTTGCAGTGGGAGGGAGGGAGCCGTGCGGTCTGCCGAAAGCTTGAGCGGGCTTTATAGCCGAGGAGGAGGCACTGGCGGGGGCGGGCCGGGGTACCGCCGGCCTTTGCCCGACGCTGGCTCTATGCGCCGAAAAGTCACTGCCGAGCGGCGCTTGCGAGAGCAGAGGGAGACAGGAGGAGGAGAAAGAAAGGGTGACAGCGAGCTCGGCCGTAGAAGGGGAAGGAGAAGGAAAAGGAAGGAGCGGCGGTGGGAGAAGAAAGAAGAGAGGGAGAAGGAGGGCCAATGACCGAGGACGGGAGAGGGGTTGGGCCGGACCGTTTTGTTTTATATTATATATATATATATATATATATATATATATATATATATATATATATATATATATATATATATATATATATATATATATATATATATATATATATATATATATATATATATATATATATATATATATATATATATATTCTTCCAAACCTACTTTTATGAAGATTTTATTTGCACATATTTCTTTATTTTTATTATTCCTTTACATTATATATATATATATATATATATATATATATATATATATATATATATATATATATATATATATTTCTACTTTATTCATACCTAGCATTTGTTTATTGAAATTCTAACAATAGGATCCTCAAATTTTGGGGCCAAACTATATTCCTCTTTATTGGATCATCTTTTCGATTCGTATTTTTAAATCTTGTTTTCTATTATTTGTATAGTTCCTCTCATGATATCTCTAATGTTTGTTTTGCTTCTTTCATAGATTTATAGTCAGTGGAACCTCATCCAAAAATTTAAGAAATGCCTTAAAAATTAATTTCAAATAAAATATAAGGCAAAATAATGCAAAAGCTTCATATTTCTAATTTCCAAATTTTCAGGATGTTACAGAGCCCCTCACCGGCCGCCTCCGTCGAGCCCCTCGCCGCCGCCCATCGAGCCCCTGAGCCCCTTGCCGGTCGTCATCCCCCGAGCCCCTCGCAGGTCGCCGTCCCCCGAGCCCCTCGTCGGCCGCCTCCGTCGAGCCCCCAAGCCCCTCGCCGGCTATTTCATACCTGATACTCTCTCATACTCGCTATTTTAGTCCATTTGTTACCAAGAACCTTTTGAGCCTGCAGGAGTGGGTTGTTTGATTGAAGATTTGGGGTACTGCTTAGGGTTTAGGTTGGTGATTTAGTTTACGAAGTGTGTTCCGTAGATTGAATTCGGAGGAAACTTTTATTCCTAGCTTAGGTTGCGACCGAGTAATAGATGTAAATTGCAATTTAATTGGAGCTATAGATATGCTCATTTTTTGTTCGTGCGGCTTGGCTTTTAGGCTGACGACTAAGCTGTGTAAATATGGACAGCACGATGTATGTGCTTTCAGATTAGGCTGACGACTAAGTTGTGTAAATATGTAAATATGGCCCATTAGCATGTACTCTAGAGTTGTATTGTAATATGTATATGTATATGTATATGTATATGTATATGTATATGTATATGTATATGTATATGTATATGTATATGTATATGTATATGTATATGTATATGTATATGTATATGTATATGTATATGTATATGTATATGTATATGTATATGTATATGTATATGTATATGTATATGTATATGTATATGTATATGTATATGTATATTTCTTTGACATGTTCCATTTATATCACCATCTATCTATCCCTCCAGTGACATAATTTCCAAACGCTTCCATTTAGTTCCTAATAGACCCACAAATTGAAGAATCATAGTATGGTATGTTCTATTGAGCGGGATAGATAGATTGCACATCTCTAGCTAGTACGTATCTTATCTTAGGCACTTTCTTATCTTATGGTCTTCTAGGATTGGAATTAAATTTAAGTACGTGCTTATACCGCACTATTTACGTATATGCTACATTATGCTTACTTTTCATATATGAAAAGGCCAACATGTCATCTTCAACATCATCGCTGGATGCGTCCGCTCCAAAATCAAAACGCCAAGGAAGAGGGCTATCGAAAAAGCCTGAGGGCCGATTAACCATCATAGAGGTTGATGGATCTGGGACTCCTCTCCTTCCTCGCCGAGCAGTACGCGCATTCCGAACAATGATCGGAATAGTTGCACGCGAACGAATTGAGATCACATTCGATTCGTGGAAGAGCGTGCCTAAGACTCGAAAACGTGAGCTGCTGACAGAAATTTTGGCATCGTTCGAGATCCCAGAAGAACACCAAGACGTCGTGCAATGATAAGCCTTGCTAGTAGCGTGCAAAGCATGGAAGAACTTCAAGAGCATACTTGTCAAGAACTACGTGGAGAAGGATGAAACACCGTTTCATAAATACCCATTCCATTGGCAGCAAGGGCAGCAAGAGCAAAGCAAAGAACACCGATGATGATATCCCGTACCTGCCATTGACCCGCAAATTCGTGCTTGGTGAGCCGTTGGTCGAGGTAACGCGCCTTCAAGCCCTACCAATTAGTTGCCTGCAATCATAGGTTCTTGTACTTCTGCTTGCCTGCTTGAACCTGCACTAGAGGCTCTAGGAGGGGACCTGTAGAATTCTGTAAAAGATCTTAAATCTGTGTCATTTCCTTGCTTGGATGGTGGTGTAGTTACCTGCTAATGCCTCTGCTTTGCTGGTCGCTCTTGCTCATTTTCGTCATCTCCATCTACAGTGTCCTCTTCATCTGTAATGCCTCTATCCATTTCATTCTCATAGTCACTACGCTAAACTCTTATCAGACTCATCAACATCGATTTCATCGATAATGATATCAACCACGTTACCATCAGTGATGCAATCAGACATAACCTAACATGATTTATTATCTGACAAAAGCTCATTGTTCAACTTCATCCAAGGGAACAGCCAATGTAGACTCACTAGCTCTAAAGAAGGATCGAGATCATGAAGATGACCAAGGAACTCAGGCAAGGACATCTTGTCAGATCAATGGAAAAAATGCCTCTTTTCCCTAATGTAATGAACATTTCTGCCATCATTGATGAATTACCCCTTGTAATGAAATCTAACCCTGAGTTTGTCTAGATTATCCATTCTGCAACTAGCACCCCTACATATCAAGAATGGAAAAAAGGGTAAGAAAATTATCAACCTATTAAACCCTACCACACACCTAAAGCTATAATCGTAGCATGCCTATCATACTACCTAAAAAACAGAGAAATGAGTACTATGCAGCTAAAATCAAGTAGATTATATCCCCTGATCACCACTTGTCCCACCAAAATTTGATCTTTACCAACTACTGCACATACCAACCAAGAGCTCATCTACGAACTAGAGCAAATTGAGAGATACACAGTGGTACAATTGAAAGTGTTCAAGATCTTGCTATGTTATGGTGAAATTTCGCATAAAAATTCCAACTTGATAAAATCCGCATGCAAAGAGCAAACCCTACCAATGCTCTGCCACCAAAAAACACCCTACATCACAATCTAGTTGGAGAGGAGGATGACTGCATCTAACCTCGATCACAACGTCATGTTAAGGGTAATGATGTATTCCTAGTCTTTTACTAGTCTCGATGTTTGGTTGGAAGACCGGATTACTAGTGTAGGTTACTGTACTATTAAGAGTGATATTGTCTAATAGCTTGAGTCTTATCATGTGTTGATAGATCAATCCCATTTACTCTAGCTCTTCATGGTATGATACTATTATTTATGAATGTATTTTGTAAATAGTTAAGGGTCCATGCATAATTCTTGTAACATATGACTAAAGTTTGCAAATGCATTTTACGAATTATTGAAATCCATATATGATACACCTATTCCTTGTGGTATGATACTAAGGTTTGCAGATGAATTTTGCAAATAGTTGAAACTTATGCATAATCTTTGTAACATATGACTTAGGTAGGTGAATGTATTTTGCAAATGGTTTAAGTCCATATCCCTAAACCTTACATCATGATTCTAAAGTGTGCAAATATATTTTCCAACTTGTTGCGAATCATACTTTAACGCTTGTTTGCATGGTACTATGATTTGCGAATGTGTTTTGTAAATTTGTTGAAATACATACATCTCTGTCTTTGCTGGAAAACTTAGGACGGTACGACCTGCTCTGTGTGGATTGTCAGACGGACCGGCTCTATGTGTGCGGTCTGGCTGGCCCCTCTCATAGCGGTCTGACTGGCCATGCATTGGTGGTCTGACTGATGGAGCAATTCGATCGGGCTGTGTAGTCAATACCTTTTTTCCAGAGAACATATTTTTGGTGCATCTATGAGGTTTTAGCCGAGTGGTCTGATCGACAATGTTTAAACGGTCTAACTGGACTCTTTGTGGGCGGTCTGATCGGACTAGTTTATAACAGCTTGTTTTCTAGCCGTTACAATAGGGGCCAGTCTGACCGGCCATGTGTTGTTTTTGCTAAAATCTTATCCCAACGGCTAGTTTTGTGTGTATGAGCTATAAGTACCCACCATAACTGGTTGGGAGCAAGGTTGATGCATCTCATTTTATTCTCTTTAGCTACTATGAGTTTCTCCTCTCAATTATGCATGTGTTGCACTTTATAAGCAATGAGAGAAGTCTCTAGTTACATGTGTTGTTTCTAGAGATGGATTGAGTATCCACTTTTGCATATGTTGCAGTTGGTGAGAGTAAAGTAAAGGGCTTGGCTTATTATTCTTGGAAGTTGTCGACTCCTAGATGGTGTGGGGACATCGTGGTTCGGTGATCTTCTCAAAAAATTTGTGAGAAGGCCCAACATATTGTGAAGGTTGGAGCTCACCTACCTGGAGTGAAAAGAGCTACCATTAGTGAATTTAAGGTGTTAGATTTAATTCATAGAGCCGGTGCAATTTGTTTGGGGTTATCTCAACATGGACTAGGGGAGACTAGCAAGTGTATAAACACTACGGTAAAAAGAGACCGTGTCAATTGTGGTTTACTTTCTTACGCTCATTTACATTCTTGGAATTTATATTTCTAGAATTGTATTGATTGCTTGTCACACTAGAATTGCAAACTTTGACTTTGATTTAATTTGTTGGTGCATTTAACTTGCTCTACAAAGATAAGTCATTTATCTAGTCAATTGCAATGTTCAAATAGACGTTTAGCTTAAGTGAGTCACCTTGGAGCTCTTTAGCATATTTCTTGCATGACTTAGTTTATTAGCTCATTTTATACTTCGCATTGTCATGACTCAAATCAGTATCTCTCTAGTTATACTTGTGATTTTAAGACAACCTGGCATGTCGTTAATTCATGTAATCAAATTCTAGCTAGCTTTAGCCTGCTTTGCTATATATGTTTTTACTTGTTTCTGCAAGTTAATTAGCATGACTTGATGAAATACCTTTTAATTGATCTAGATAATTTTCAAAGCTCTCAATCAAACTAAAATATGAAAATTACAAAAATAGTCATGTTTGCTTCTTAGTCAGCTAAAATGTAAAAATTACAAGAAATAGTCATATTTGCCTCTTAGTCTTCGTTAACTCCTTTTTTTACTTGATGAATTTATTAACAAATGGGGAGAAATTGTGGTAAAAATAAATGAAGTGGGCCTAGGGTGAGAAAATGAGAGTGTTTTGGATTTTTGAGCTTTATTGCTAAATCTGGATTTTGTTAGCTTCATCTCACCATGGTCAAGGTTTAAATGAATAATTGTACTTTTATATGGATCTAGAGTGAAAACTTTTCAAGTTTAAACGGCTTTGGAGTGCTTATTTTGAAAATTTGCTCTTTCTAGTTTCTTCACTCTATTTTCTATCTCACTTGACCATTTTTTTACTTATATTCATTTATTGGCAAAATTATTTTCTAAATTCATAAACCAACCCAACTTTACATTTTTGGGAAAATTGGCAATGTGTTTAGTAAGGAAGAGATTGAGAGACCATGTAGAAGATCTAGTATATGTTTGTGATGAATAACTGACACTTTGGTTGAGTTGAATTTAAATTTTACAAAAGTTTCAAAAAATTCATATTCCATTTTGTACCGTCAGGGTTTAGACGGTCTAACAGCCATAGGGTCGGCAGTCTGACTGGCAGATGGTCGGCAGTCTGACCGCCATAGGGCGAGCGATCTGACCAGCTGTGGATTTTTGGGAAATTGAACACCAAATACTTGTGTCAGTTTGTTTAGGGATAAGTTTGCACTTTGTGTCACTAGAATTGAAAATTGGAGCTAAAACTAGATAGAGTTTAACTGAAATTCCAGAGAGGATGTTTTCTGGTATTTTTAAGAGGTCAGACTGGCCAGTGGTCTGGCCGAGGTGGTCTAATCGGCATGGGAATTACGGTCAAACCGGTGGGTACAATCAATGAATAATGAAATTGGTTTTTGAGTTGATTTGAGTGTGTGCATGGCATGAGTGTCGTTTATTGATTATGTTGTGTTGTATGATGCATGGTTTTGACTAACGTGAGTCAAGTGAATGGAACTTGTGCTCGAGATAGTTGCTTGGTTTTTAGATGTGCAGGTGGCTTGGAGAATATTAGCAGTCAACGACAATAGATTGGGACTAGACAAGGAAGTCGATGTTCGAGTGGTCATATAAATCCGGGTGAGACTACGTGGCTCAAACGGAAAGCACATAGAATAGAAGGATCATGAAGAGGTTAGTTAGTGCATATGGTACGCCAAGTGACGAAGCCGATGAACGCAGAGATAGTTTGGCGGAATCAGAATATATAAAGATGTGATGGCTAGTCATGGGCATTATGGACTACGCGTCAAACCATGCAGAGATGCTTTGAGATGAAGGTGAAGACAGAGTCAAGGGAAGGTGCTGAAAAGCTTCGTTGAATATATTTTAGTAGTTGACCAAATACTAGGTTGGTGTCTTCATCAAAATCGTGACGTGAAGAAGCGCAAAAAAGAAGTAATTGAGATCAAGAAGAATTAAAATTGACAAATGGATTAATCCCTAAAGAATGGCAGGTTGGTCTGACACATCCTCACTTCTGAAGCTCTGTTTTTTTCTGCACTAGAGCACAGCAACTTCTAAGCATGCGGGTGCAGTGAAGAATGTTTGTTAGAAGAATCTGTTCGTCTGTTTTTATGAAAAATTTCAGTTGATAAAGGAACTGTTCTTTACGGTTTTTAAAAATGGTTTTTAATTTTTACTATAGTATATAACTTTTAAATGAAGTATTTTCTTAAAACAAGATCTATAAGTTAATTGTAGTACACATTAAAAGCCTAACATCTGTATCAACTAAAATCGCAAGCGAGTATCTCTCTTCGTAATCTCTGTTGCAAACAGCCAAAATTTAAAAATCTCAACCAAAAGTCACAAGCCACAGTAAAAAAAAAACATGCCCAAAATTAAGTATGCCGTACACATCATTGTGTTGTTCATTATTTATGTCCTACCCCTTTATTTTGCAATTTACCATTTACGTCCTTACATATGTTACAAAGCTCAAAATTGGCCTATTTCCATTATTGTAAAAGCTCCCAAAAAAACAGCCTTTTGAATGCAATAATCTAAAGCATATAAAAAAATATGTTAGCCTATCACAAACAACGTAAACGAATACGGCAAAAAAAAGAACCGGCAAAAAAGCTAAAAAATAGACAAAATTTCAGAAAAAAACGAAATTATGAATAGTAAAAAATAAGCCAGAAACTAGAAGCTAAAGCCGAAACGAGCGGGGCCCTAGACGCGTACAACCGAAATTCCCGACATCCTTCTGTTCTGAATGGCTGCCATGATAAAAACATGTTGAGTAATTTCATGGCCCTGCCCCCGCCGTTCGCGCTCACTCCTACACTACTGCAAGGAAACAGGAAACGTATATGATGCGCTCTTGTTGTTGAGTGGCTGAAAGTGGCTGGAAGAGGAGAAGTGCTACTCGTGCAATTCATGGTTAATTAAACTCAATTTTTTCCTTTTCCCTTTTTTTCTTTTTTTTTGTTTTATATTATCTGTAGAGATATAATGATATTTTTATTTTTTTATATTTTTTAATTAAATATCTCAGAAAAAGCTAACGTCTACTATAATGTTATTTAAGCCAAAAGTTAAAAGAGATAACACTTTGGATTAGGACCTAACTCGGTATAAGGGTCTGTTCTTTAACGGCTTCTAAAAGTGGCTTTTGGTTTTTGCTACAGTACATAACTTTCAAACGGAATATTTTCTTGAGACGGGATCTACAAGTTAATTGTAGTACACGTTAAAAGCCTAACATCTGTATTAACCAAAATCGCAAGCGAGTATCGCTCTTTCTGTAATCTCTGTTACAAACAGCTAAAATTCAAAATTTTCAATCAAAAGTTATAAATTACAGTCATATCAAATAGGTCCTGGATAGTTCACCAACCGGCCGACAGACTTTCAAGCATGGTGTATGAATAGTACTTGTATCGGATGGACGGACATTTGAATTTACTCTTGCTCTCTCTTGCCATCAGCGTGTCTTTCACTCTTAATGTATGCGCGGCTGAGATAGTAGTAACCTGCACGGGCCCTAGCCAAACTGCCGCCCAATTTTAGTTCAGGTCCATGTGACCATCCGGGAGAGGGAGACAGAGCTGGCGGTGAGGCCGGCGATGAGCGTCCCAACTTCACTACCTCGTGGATCTGTTTTTTTTTCCAAAGTATATGATTTTTAGCTGCTGCTTATGGCTTCTAAGCTGTTCGTACATGAGATTATAGAGTAACAGAAACTCACGTACAATTTTTATCGATATAAATGAAGTCGGTACAATATATACTATAATTAACTAATACGCTCTATCTTGAAAAGACAATTCATTTAAAAGTTAGTTACTGTAGGAAAATTAAAAAACAACTTTTAAAAATAAAAAAGAATAGACCCGTGATTGATTGTGTCGTGCGAAGCGGCCGCCCAAGGCGCTTTAGTAAAAGTGGGGTGACCGCGTGCGTGGGGATCGTGTTGTGTTGCGTGTATGTGAACTCCGGACCGTGTGATGCGGGACGGTGGCCGGTGCTTTCTGACTTCCTTGTGCCGATCCCAGTTTCATTGCCTAATGTCGCGCGTACCATACCATATGGGCTTCATGGCAGTCCACACCGTTTCACTGCTGATTGGGGTTCCTGTACAATGCACATGCCCTCCTCCATGTCATTTCCAGAAGCTTTGTGCTGGATATCACGAAATAGATTGGTCAAGGAGCCACTAAGCTAGCCAATCCGCCACCCAATATTGGAGCATTGTTAGTCAGCCAGTTTGGTCTCACTGGTTTCGATTTGAGCTTCTGGTTTCTGATTTATTTTTTATTATTTCTAAATTTCATTTTTTTAGCTTTTTTTTGCCCGTTCTTTTTTCTCATATTCGTTTGCGTTGTCCGGGTGTGATTGGCTAATCTGTTTTTTTTTTCATTTTTAAATTTAGTTACGCCAAATAAATCACCATCAGCTATAGTGTAATTTCAGTTAACTATAGTATAATTTTAGTCATAAGCTAACTTGTTTGAGTCTAATTGAACGGCACGGTGCGTCTACGGACAAGGATGGGTACAGTAGAAAGGTACGTTCAGATTGATAAACTATAATAAATCGAGCACAGAAGTGAGTCCCCGGAGTTCATATGACACAATAATATGGTCTACTACACGTGTCTACCAAGTAACTTCCTTGTTTACCCCATCCACACTTCTGATGCTCTTTTTTATTTTCACAAAGGGCACCGCCACTTCTAAAACCATGCGCTTGCAGCGAAGAATGTTAGCCAGGAAGAATCAGTCGTGTGGAACTTTCCAGTTGAGGAGTATGCAACACAGTATCAAATAAGACTGATTTATATTATCATAATAGAGTATCAAATGAGAGTAATTTATATAATCAAATGATGATTTCAAGCTAAACATTGAACATTAATTTTATCTTTCAAAAAAAACATGTATCAAGCAAAGAACACATGTACATATTTATTAGCTGATATTATTTCTTGTGCAACATGATCCAAAATAAAATACATAAGAAATTCAGGACATAAGGACATCTTTGTAGATAATATTTTTGGTAAATATACCAGCAGAATTAAAGCACCGATTGTCTTACTGTAGCCGCGACCGTGGTTTCGACCACGCATCGACCATGCCTTCGACCGTGGTTTCGACCACAGCATCGACCAGACCTTCGACCACAACCAAGGCACACATCTGCTACAACACACCGCTCCTTCGACTGCTTCTTCGATCATGGCTTCGACTGCACCTTGTCAACCACATCACCGACCAAGGCTTGTCGACCACAGCACCTCGACTGCATCTCCGACCACACAGGTCTTCCAGCTCCGATTGTTGACTGTAGCTACGACCATCGACCACTGTAGCTACAACTATCAACCATCGACCATTGTTGTTACGACCATCAATATTGTAGCTACAACTATCGATCATTGTAGGTACGACTACCAACCATCTACCGCTGTAGCTACGACGATCAACCATTGACCGTTATAGATACAACCATCGACCACTTTTTCTATGACCATCGACCACTCTTGCTACGGCCATCGACCATCGACCACTACACAGTTTGACTAACGACTGCGATAGTACTCCTCCGAGTATCGACTGAGTCACTGTGGCTTCGACCACGACATCAACCAAGGCTTGTTGACCATACCTTCGACTGGTCCGGACACTCCGACTGCTCTCCGACTCCAGGTCTTCAATCCTACACATACTCGGACACACCAACTACACAGTACTCGGACACACTAAGTACTCGACTACGACCACACAGTACTCGGACACACCGAGTACTCAACTACTCGGACACCTCCAAAATTTTGACAAAAAGATGCATTGCCTCCACTGACGGCATGCTTCCAAGCCCATGTCAGCTCAAAACACAAATAGTGTAAGCAAGCAGTAGTGATTTAAAGACATGCAAGATCAACATTAAATTGGTATTTGCTGGGCATTTTGCCTACTCAATTATCTATGTATGTTGATCATTCCAAAATCCAAACTACAAAAGAGTTGTCTTTGTAACATCAGAAATTCATTTTCTAACTTCTCGCTGGGTGACAATATTCTGTTCTAATACTAGCTTAAGCAATAAAGTAAGAAGAGTACATGCCAAACAGTTGTATCTGCTTATGTTTACTCACATTTCAAGCTCAAACTAAATCAATTCTCCATAGATTTAACCAAAACCTCCACAAAAAATGACTTCTAGTGTAAAAACTTCAAGTGGGATTTGAGTACAGCGATACCAACCTCGTCCATTCGCTCTGCTCCACAGGGTTCCATGCCCTTGACTTCGGCACATTGCATGGCTCCACCGTCGGCTATACCACAACGAAACCCAAAATCACCAACCGAATTGCGATGACCAAAGCAAATCTCTCCACCACAATTCAACCCCTGATCAGCAACAATTCCACCATTTCACCCTAGATCGACACAAATCTCAACCCCCACCCCCAAAGTGATCACCAAAAATATCAGTCGACGCGTCACCTACTGGTATAGGCAGTAGAGGAGGAGGGCGGCGTCATTGTGGAAGCGGGATATGGCAGCGGAGGAGATGGCCCCGCCTGTGGGAGAGGAGAGGCATGTAGCGCCACCGTGTATGTATGTAGGATCGAAAACGGCAACAGAGGGGGGGTGAATGGTGCCTTCAAAAATTGCCCCCGAGTATTCGCACAAAATTTGTTCTCCAGTAGTTATAGAAGCTGTGAAGGAATAGTAAAAACTAAACTTACTGAAAACCAACAAAGATCAGTGGAGGACCTCCCAAAGATTATCACCACTGACAAAAAGATTTAAATGAAAACCATGAGCCTTGTCATCGGAAAGACTGAACTTTGCAAGTATCAGTTACTCATCGAAAGGAGCCCACAAAATCCTGATCGGCAAAGTAATTATAATGAGAAGTAAACACAGCTAAAGAAGAAGGCACCTTGGCTAGCAGCTATTCGGCCAAAAACTAAAAGTGAGCAGCGGACAGAAAAGCAGCCGACCAAAACTGAAAAGAATGTGCAGAGCAGCAGATGCTGAAAATGACTGCAAACAGGAAACGGAATGCTGCTGCAGGCTGACCGAAAAATGGAGACTGCAATCTAAAAGTTTGTCGGCAGAGAGAACAAAAGTAGCTCCTAAAACAGATTGCCCAGACTGTGAATCAAGACTGCAAGCAGTAGCAAATTAAGCATACAGGAGAAGGAAACAGGCTGCCGAAACTGAACTCAGAGAAGTGCTTAGACAAAAAATTAAATCTGCTGTTCGGTACTACTAAAAATAGGAAGGGAGCAGTGGCAAGCAAACTGAAAGCCAAAAGATTGAAGGCTGCTGCTACAAGAAAGACAGAGAGATTACCGAATGATTTCTGCTCCTTTCAGACCAAAGAAAACAGCAATACAAACTGAAAAACAAGTCACAAAGAAAACTGACTGCACAGGGAAGAATGCAGTCCAAAGAAATTGATTTGGCCAAACTGAAACTGTAGTAGAATCATGACGAAAATAGAGGCTGCATCAAGCTGGAAAACTGAGAAGAAAAAGGCTAAAAACTGAACCAATCTGCAGAATCAAAATGAAGAAATGCAGCTGAAATACGAAATGGACTGCACTGTCCTTAATTGGTTCTCATTTCAATGATATGTTCAGCTAGACTGCAGCAGCAAAGAAGTGACAAAAAGAGAACTGAAAACTAGACTGCACATGAAGTTCAATCGCTGAGTCCAATTTCAAGTGTCTCTTGATTTGATGATCTATCAGATATGGAGCTAAGGATCAGATTCTGTTCTACCAAGAACTCCATTCAAAAGACAAAAACAAAATCATCATTCACAATGAAGAAGTGCAGAAAAGAACATAGGGCCAAGAAAAAGACAACAGAAAAAGGGGAATTCAGGCCATCTCAAACACAGAACCTCCCAACAGATGAAAGACTATAAGAGCTAAGATTTGCATTTAGATCATTCCATCCTCACAAATTGAGAAGAACTCACACACACATGGAGAGAAAAGAAAACCCTAACTCTCTCAATCCTCAAGAACACCAAGAGCCTCACAAGCTTCTTGGGAGGAACACAACACACACAAAGATATGAATAAGCTCTCAAGTGTCCTAAGGGGTATGCAGCTCCTCACCTCTATTTATAGCCCTTGGCTAACGAGTCTGCAACCCGTTACGCCGGCTAAACCCTAACGGAGCCGTCTTCCGCTTTTGCAGGCTTGCGAAATTCCCGTTTCGCCCCTCCTGCACCTTCCGGGAAGCTTCCGCGCTCCTTGCCTCGCACGCCTCGCAACCACCTCGAGTCCACGTCATCTTCGACACATCCGACCGTTCTGACCTCAGCGCCTAGTCCGGTCCACCGTGTCTCGCCACGACTCCGCCTCGACGTCCCGCAATACACGCACAAGAAACACGTCAAATAGCACCGCCGATACATTAAAGCGTAAATAGCATAAATAAGTCTAAACATGTCGCATCAACGAAATATACATCCTAACCCATACGACTAAGTTTGACCAAAAGTCCGACCGAGCCCGTTACGCCACGCAACGTCAAGGTCCGAACCAACCAACTCAAACTCGACTTTCCTAAAACGCTGTCAATTACTCATCATACACAACGGGATGACCTTCACATGGTCTCTCAATGTACCTGAAGGCCAGAGCTTTCCAGGCGTCACCGACGAGCCCACCGTGGAAAAGCCCACCCCTAAAAAGCCCGCCTTGGCTACCGCTCCTGCACGCCTTGGGGCGTGGCTAGGTGCGGGCATGGGTGGAGGAGGCGTGGAGCCATTGAGGAGGGGCCGAGGGAGGCGGGTGGAAATGGGGTCCGGTTTAATTGGGAGGAAGTTCATATAATTGGGGAGAGGAAGGATTCTTGGATCTGGAAGGCATAGGCGAGGGGAGGGGATTAATTGGGGTGGAAGAGGAAGAGGACGCCGCGGTTGCAAGGGAGGGAGGAAAGCTGGCCATGCCATAGGAGGCGAAGGTGGAGGGGAGGGTTTGGCGGGGTGGCGCCGCGTGGTGCTCCCTCCACTCGACACTCGGCCTCTAGCCACCACCGCCAACATCGAGTGGAAGTTGAAGGCTGCTGCTACAAGAAAGACAGAGAGATTACCGAATGATTTCTGCTCCTTTCAGACCAAAGAAAACAGCAATACAAACTGAAAAACAAGTCACAAAGAAAACTGACTGCACAGGGAAGAATGCAGTCCAAAGAAATTGATTTGGCCAAACTGAAACTGTAGTAGAATCATGACGAAAATAGAGGCTGCATCAAGCTGGAAAACTGAGAAGAAAAAGGCTAAAAACTGAACCAATCTGCAGAATCAAAATGAAGAAATGCAGCTGAAATACGAAATGGACTGCACTGTCCTTAATTGGTTCTCATTTCAATGATATGTTCAGCTAGACTGCAGCAGCAAAGAAGTGACAAAAAGAGAACTGAAAACTAGACTGCACATGAAGTTCAATCGCTGAGTCCAATTTCAAGTGTCTCTTGATTTGATGATCTATCAGATATGGAGCTAAGGATCAGATTCTGTTCTACCAAGAACTCCATTCAAAAGACAAAAACAAAATCATCATTCACAATGAAGAAGTGCAGAAAAGAACATAGGGCCAAGAAAAGACAACAGAAAAAGGGAATTCAGGCCATCTCAAACACAGAACCTCCCAACAGATGAAAGACTATAAGAGCTAAGATTTGCATTTAGATCATTCCATCCTCACAAATTGAGAAGAACTCACACACACATGGAGAGAAAAGAAAACCCTAACTCTCTCAATCCTCAAGAACACCAAGAGCCTCACAAGCTTCTTGGGAGGAACACAACACACACAAAGATATGAATAAGCTCTCAAGTGTCCTAAGGGGTATGCAGCTCCTCACCTCTATTTATAGCCCTTGGCTAACGAGTCTGCAACCCGTTACGCCGGCTAAACCCTAACGGAGCCGTCTTCCGCTTTTGCGAGGCTTGCGAAATTCCCTTCGCCCCTCCGCACCTTCCGGAAGCTTCCGCTCCTTGCCTCGCCGCCCGCAACCACCTCGAGTCCACGTCATCTTCGACACATCCGACCGTTCTGACCTCAGCGCCTAGTCCGGTCCACCGTGTCTCGCCACGACTCCGCCTCGACGTCCTGCAGTCACACAGACAAGAAACACGTCAAATAGCACCGCTCGATACATTAAAGCGTAAATAGCATAAATAAGTCTAAACATGTCGCATCAACAGAATATACATCCTAACCCATACGACTAAGTTTGACCAAAAGTCCGACCGAGCCCGTTACGCCACGCAACGTCAAGGTCCGAACCAACCAACTCAAGCTCGACTTTCCTAAAACCCAATTACTCATCATACAACGGGATGACCTTCACATGGTCTCTCAATGTACCAAGGCCGAGCTTTCAGGCGCACCGACGAGCCCACGTGGAAAAGCCCACCCTAAAAGCCCGCTTGGCTACGCTCCCACGCCTTGGGGCGTGGCTAGGTGCGGGCATGGGTGGAGGAGGCGTGGAGCCATTGAGGAGGGGCCGAGGGAGGCGGGTGGAAATGGGGTCCGGTTTAATTGGGAGGAAGTTCATATAATTGGGGAGAGGAAGGATTCTTGGATCTGGAAGGCATAGGCGAGGGGAGGGGATTAATTGGGGTGGAAGAGGAAGAGGACGCCGGTTGCAAGGGAGGGAGGAAAGCGGCCATGCCATAGGAGGCGAAGGTGGAGGGGAGGGTTTGGCGGGGTGGCGCCGCGTGGTGCTCCCTCCACTCGACACTCGGCCTCTAGCCACTCACTGCCAACATCGAGTGGAAGGCCACCCTTCGCCGTCGAGCTTAAAGAGGAGAACGCCGGGGAAAGGACCTGGCAGAGCTTGGGTTGTAGTGGTAATGGTGGAGCTTGGTGCACAGTAGGGAGGACCGAAGGAGAGGAGGGAGCGGTGCTATGTGGAGATAGGAGGCAATTCCTGCCTGGATAGTGGTAGACGTGGGAATGAGATAGAACGGTAAACCATTGTTGTTTGTTTTGGCCCCACACATTAGTTTAGGAAGATCGTGAGATTGAATAGCTACGAAGAATTTAAGGAGAATGGACAGCTGTGGAGAGCTGAGGGAGAACAGACCGACGACCATCAACACATGCTTTTAAGGAGTAGAGATAAAATTAGGCACGCAATATGCATCAGTCTTCTTCGTTTATTACGTTCCACCCACTTGTGTTTCGCATTTTACCATTTACGTCCTTATTTAATTACAAAATTTGGCTATTTTCATTATTGTGAAAACTCCAAAACAATTGTTTGCATGCGATAAGCACAAGCGACATGTCATTATGCTTCAATGGGAACATAATCGCTGGGTGTCTCAAAACACAAAAACGTCCGCCTTATCGTCACGTGAAGATGAGTTCATGGCTGCCACAGTAGCAGCATGTCAAGTTATATGGTTGCGAAATGTGCTAAGTGAGATAATGAGAGAAGCCCTAAGTGTAGTCAATTTGGACATTGACAACAAATCAACAATCGCAATGATGAAGAATCCGGTGTTTCATTGGAGAACCAAATATATAGATAACCAGTTTCACTTTATCAGAGAGTGCGTGGAGAAGGGACCGATTGTTGTCAAGCATGTGTGCACAGGGGGGCAGTGTGTGGATATTCTTACGATGGCACTTCCTCATGTCAAGTTTAAAGAGATGCGTGAACGCTAAGCGTCAAAATCTCCACACCAAGTCTAGATTAGGGAGAAATGTAGGAAATAATCAAGGTTTGTCAAAATTTATAGAGATCACGTAGTGTCTATGCCTTGCGCAGCAGGATATATGGTAGAGTTTAGATGCAAATCCACATCAAATTAGTTTTTTTCTTATTTTAATTATTCCATAGATAGATCTATGCATGTACTATAAATACTAGCTTCAAGGTTGAGATGAAGTAGAGAAATACGGAGAGGAAATTGCCCTAAAATCTCTATGTTCTCTGGCGTGCATTTCTAGGATTGAAACCAACAAGATTTAATGGACAAGTTCACCATGTTGGTGGATAGCAAACATGGCACATAGTGGGAAGCAGCGAACTCTACTTTGTTGCATCTACAACCCTATTATTTTAGGCTGCAACAGATGGATTTTGTCTATGCTTTTCAAGATGGTAGCAGATGGCGCACGTGATTTTTGGCTCGAAAAGTCTTTTGAAGAATCCGCTTCAAATAGCCACTCTAAGCCAAAAGACCAAAAGAACGGGACCTAACATGTAAAGGTGGGTACAGAGAAAGTGCGTTCAATTGATAAACTATATAGTGAGCGAAGAGTCCCGTAGGGGTGAAAAATGGATCGGATAGTTTCCGACCGATTCGGATAAAAATGAATTCGGATTGTCTCGGATCGATTTTTCGGATAATTCTCGGATCGAAATGAATATGGTTTTTCTAAAATGAATCGAATCGGTAGCCTAATATTAATTTGCACGCTGATTAAATTTATATAGTAACGTTTAAATCATTCGATGCAAATTTAAATACTTAATTAATTCATTAGTCGATGTAAATGTAGAGATCTACTAAGAAAGATTTAGGACTTTAGAATAAATTAATTCCCATTCAAAGATTTAAAGTCTATGTGCGATTAAATAAAACTACGTCACAATTAAACTATAATGCAACGATTTAAGTAACAACTAAGCTCAAAGTCGCTAGTAGTAGAAATAAAATTTAAGAATCACAGGGGCATTTTAGTATAATTTATTCAATTATTTACCATGTTATCTTCTTTGCACTAGTAAATTAAACAGCACACATGCTAACTACGAAAAGGACGGGTTTGAAAGGCAACTTTTATCCGAGTAACCCGGAACCTAGAACTTTGATATAAACTCGGAAAGCATCCCTTTGAATATATAATCGGTATCTTCAATAAAAGTATTTACCTATAAAACCAGGCAAGAGAATAAGAAGATTAGCACATTGATCAAAGTATCTTCAATAAAACAAGTTTGCAGCTTGGCCTCGCCTTGCGCTCCACCATCCGCCGGCTAAGTGTGAATGTGTGAACTAAGTTTTATATATGTGATGAACTAAGTGTGAATGTGTGATGACTTATGAGTTATGAGCTAAATGTGGTAAACCAAGTGTCATGTCTATGATGAACTAATTAATGCAGCTCACAAGTGCTAATGTTATATCCTTATATGTGGTTATTGAAAATGTGAACAATTCATGAATGTTTGGATCAAATAAACTAGTTATATGTTTTCGTTAATTTCTGACGTACAATTTAAGGGGTTATCATGTTCTGAAAAATATCCGTGATCGTATTCGTTTCAATTTGTATTTGCTCCGCATTTGTATTCGACATAATTCATATTTGTATCCAAGATATTCATATTCGTATTGTTCGAGAAAAATGAAAACAAATATGATAGAGCATTATCCGTCGTATTCGATCCGTTTCATCCCTAGTCCTATGAGTTCATATAGCACAATAATATATAAAATATAGTGTACTACGTGTCTACCAATCAACTTCCTTGTTAATTATTCCATCCACACTTCTGATGCACTTTTTTATTTTCGCATAATGGCACCGCCACTCTAAAGCATGCGCTTGCAGTGAAGAATGTTAACCAGGAAGAATCTGTTGTGTGGAATTTTTCAGTTGATAAAATTAGGCACGCCATACGCATCAGTATTCTTCGTTTATTACATTCCACCCATTTGTTTCCGCAATTTACCATTTACGTCCTTATTTATATTAAAAAACTAAAAATCTGGCCATTTTCATTACTGTGAAAAGCTCCAAAAATAGCTGTTTGCATGCAATAAACCAAAGAGTTTGATTTTCTGAAATTATTTGAGTTTCATCTTCCGTAATTTCGAATTTACAAAAAATCCGAAGCTTTGATTCTGCACACGCCTAAAATGAGACAGATTCTTCTGTCCAACCAAATTAAAATATCGAATTAGGTCCAAAAGTTGTTTTTGCCGTGCCTAAAGCACTCTTGTGGCTCTTGTAGTATTCACTCGATCTCCCCCCAAGACAAGACATCTTATAGTATTTAATTGATTGATAATCATGCTCTCCACTCTTATGGCAAAAGCATACGCAGGGTTGCTGGCAAGCAAGCTGAAGAGCATATATTATTCAATGTCCACGATAGTGGAGCTTGGTGCAGTAGGGAGGACCGAAGGAGAGGAGGAGCGGTGCTATGTGGAGATAGGAGGCAATTCCTCACGGATAGTGGTAGACGTGGGAATGAGATAGAACGGTAAACCATTGTTGTTTGTTTTGGCCCCACACATTAGTTTAGGAAGATCGTGAGATTGAATAGCTACGAAGAATTTAAGGAGAATGGACATGTGGAGAGCGAGGAGAATGACACGACCATCAACACATGCTTTTAAGGAGTAGAGATAAAATTAGGCACCTAATATGCATCGTCTTCTTCGTTTATTACGTTCCACCCACTTGTGTTTCGCATTTTACCATTTACGTCCTTATTTATATTACAAAATTTGGCTATTTTCATTATTGTGAAAACTCCAAAACAATTGTTTGCATGCGATAAGCACAAGCGACATGTCATTATGCTTCAATGGGAACATAATCGCTTGGGTGTCTCAAAAACACAAAAACGTCGCCTTATCGTCACGTGAAGATGAGTTCATGGCTGCCACAGTAGCAGCATGTCAAGTTATATGGTTGCGAAATGTGCTAAGTGAGATAATGAGAGAAGCCCTAAGTGTAGTCAATTTGGACATTGACAACAAATCAACAATCGCAATGATGAAGAATCCGTGTTTCATTGGAGAACCAAATATATAGATAACCGTTTCACTTTATCGAGAGTGCGTGGAGAAGGGACCGATTGTTGTCAAGCATGTGTGCACAGGGGGGCAGTGTGTGGATATTCTTACGATGGCACTTCCTCATGTCAAGTTTAAAGAGATGCGTGAACTGCTAAGCGTCAAAAATCTCACACAGCCAAGTCTAGATTAGGGAGAAATGTAGGAAATAATCAAGGTTTGTCAAAATTTATAGAGATCACGTAGTGTCTATGCCTTGCGCAGCAGGATATATGGTAGAGTTTAGATGCAAATCCACATCAAATTAGTTTTTTTCTTATTTTAATTATTCCATAGATAGATCTATGCATGTACTATAAATACTAGCTTCAAGGTTGAGATGAAGTAGAGAAATACGGAGAGGAAATTGCCCTAAAATCTCTATGTTCTCTGGCGTGCATTTCTAGGATTGAAACCAACAAGATTTAATGGACAAGTTCACCATGTTGGTGGATAGCAAACATGGCACATAGTGGGAAGCAGCGAACTCTACTTTGTTGCATCTACAACCCTATTATTTTAGGCTGCAACAGATGGATTTTGTCTATGCTTTTCAAGATGGTAGCAGATGGCGCACGTGATTTTTGGCTCGAAAAGTCTTTTGAAGAATCCGCTTCAAATAGCCACTCTAAGCCAAAAGACCAAAAGAACGGGACCTAACATGTAAAGGTGGGTACAGTAGAAAGGTACGTTCCAATTGATAAACTATATAGTGAGCAGAGAAGTGAGTCCCAGGTAGGGGTGAAAAATGGATCGGATAGTTTCCGACCGATTCGGATAAAAATGAATTCGGATTGTCTCGGATCAGATTTTTCTCGGATAATTCTCGGATCGAAATGAATATGGTTTTTTCTAAAATGAATACGAATACGGTAGCCCTAATATTAATTTAGCACGTACCGATTAAATTTATATAGTAACGTTTAAATCATTCTGATGCAAATTTAAATACTTAATTAATTCATTAGTCGTATGTAAATGTAGAGATCTACTAAGAAAGATTTAGGACTTTAGAATAAATTAATTCCCATTCAAAGATTTAAAGTCTATGTGCGATTAAATAAAACTACGTGCAGCAATTAAACTATAATGCAACGATTTAAGTAACAACTAAGCCGTCAAAGTCTGCTAGTAGTAGAAATAAAATTTAAGAATCACACAGGGGCATTTTAGTATAATTTATTCAATTATTTACCGCATGTTATCTTCTTTGCACTAGTAAATTAAACTGTAGCACACATGCTAACTACAGAAAAGGAACTGGGTTTGAAAGGCAACTTTTATCCGAGTAACCCTGGAACCTAGAACTTTGATATAAACTCAGGAAAGCATCCCTTTGAATATATAATCAGAGTATCTTCAATAAAACAGGTATTTACCTATAAAACCAGTGCAAGAGAATAAGAAGATTAGCACATTGATCAAAGTATCTTCAATAAAACAAGTTTGCACGCTTGGCCTCGGCCTTGCGCTCCACCATGCCGCCTCGGCTAAGTGTGAATGTGTGAACTAAGTTTTATATATGTGATGAACTAAGTGTGAATGTGTGATGACTTATGAGTTATGAGCTAAATGTGGTAAACCAAGTGTCATGTCTATGATGAACTAATTAATGCAGCTCACAAGTGCTAATGTTATATCCTTATATGTGGTTATTGAAAATGTGAACAATTCATGAATGTTTGGATCAAATAAACTAGTTATATGTTTTCGTTAATTTCTGACGTACAATTTAAGGGGTTATCATGTTCTGAAAAATATCCGTGATCGTATTCGTTTCAATTTGTATTTGCTCCGCATTTGTATTCGACATAATTCATATTTGTATCCAAGATATTCATATTCGTATTCGTATCTGAGAAAAAATGAAAACAAATATGATAGAGCATTATCCGTCTGTATTCGATCCGTTTTCATCCCTAGTCCTATGAGTTCGCATATAGCACAATAATATATAAATATATAGTGTACTACACGTGTCTACCAATCAACTTCCTTGTTAATTATTCCATCCACACTTCTGATGCACTTTTTTTATTTTCGCATAATGGCACCGCCACTTCTAAAGCATGCGCTTGCAGTGAAGAATGTTAACCAGGAAGAATCTGTTGTGTGGAATTTTTCAGTTGATAAAATTAGGCACGCCATACGCATCAGTATTCTTCGTTTATTACATTCCACCCATTTGTTTCCGCAATTTACCATTTACGTCCTTATTTATATTAAAAAACTAAAAATCTGGCCATTTTCATTACTGTGAAAAGCTCCAAAAATAGCTGTTTGCATGCAATAAACCAAAGAGTTTGATTTTCTGAAATTATTTGAGTTTCATCTTCCGTAATTTCGAATTTACAAAAAATCCGAAGCTTTGATTCTGCACACGCCTAAAATGAGACAGATTCTTCTGTCCAACCAAATTAAAATATCGAATTACGTCCAAAAGTTGTTTTTGCCGTGCCTAAAGCACTCTTGTGGCTCTTGTAGTATTCGCTCGATCTCCCCCCAAGACAAGACATCTTATAGTATTTAATTGATTGATAATCATGCTCTCCACTCTTATGGCAAAAGCACATACGCAGGGTTGCTGGCAAGCAAGCTGAAGAGAGCATATATTATTCAATGTCCACGATAAAGAATTCATTTGCCATCAATTATGTTTTCTTTTGTCCATATCAGTTGACGCTGTAACGGTAAACGGTCACTATAATTACAATATTATTTTATTCAATCTCAAATATCTTTACTATTATAAAAGAAGGAGTTGGTGGTTGATCCGGCCTCTTACACCCCTTCTCACAAAAGGCAGCACTGACATGTGGCCCCAAAAGACCTGCACTGAATCTTCCCACCTTCCCATCAAAATATCTTTCTTTCCATGATTTAGTGGTCAAGGTGGATTTCATCTAGACTGCATTGTAGAGTATATGCTGTATTTTTCATCCAGTGCTTAATCTTGTACTAATTGAATGCACGTTGCTACGGATTTTAAAATTTTATCATACTATATATTCTGAAACTAACAGATGGTAAAAATTTTTAGAATATGTATACAAATATGTTCTAAATTTTTAAAATCCGTAACAATGTACGGGCATTCAGCTAGTATTATAATAAATCTTTTCTCTTATCTCTTTTTTTACTTTACAACGTTCTTTTGATAATAAAAAAACCAACACTTAGATGTATGTGTGTACATGTACTATCATTTTCTTGTACAGACTTCTTTCAAGTACCTGTCAGTCTTAGATCTTTGTTGAAAATAGTTTTTGGCCTCCAGCTTCTAGTTTTCAAGAGCCAAAATTCGTTTTGAATGTGTTGACTTCTTATGGTAGTTTTTCCCTTTTTTCTTTGTATTGTCTATGAAGATATAACATTTTTTATGTTTTCCGCATTTTTTAATTGAATGCCCCAGCCAAAAGTTAATCGTTGCTATAGTGCTTGTCGATATTCTAATATCGATCTTACATATGATTTATTTGGATTCGGAAAAACTTTAGAAGATTTGGTGTATGATCATGCAGAGTAGAGGCATAGGAATTTTTATACAGGTTCGAGGCTTCTCCTGGGATAATAATAACCTTACATCTTGTATAACTATTGCTTAGAATGATCTTTATAATTAAGAATAATGCGAAAGGTCTAGCACTATCTCCTGATCCATTGTGTTTCAATCTAATATGTCCCGATCCCTTCCTCTCCGACGTCAACTTTTAAATAGTCGACAGCGGTGGCCGTTGTCCCGTGCTAAAAGACACCTCAACGCTTCAGATGATAACAGTTCGATGGAAGTTACAGTCAGAGAGATGTAGTGGCTCGTTCGCCATGCGATGGATGTTGTCAAAGTGATCATATGGAGAAAGGGATCAACAACTTGTGGGTTCGGGTGGACGGCGGCAGTGACGAAGCCTTCACCATCGTGCGCCCGTAGTCCCATGTACACAGAGAGGAGCAAGAGCATGTATGAGCTATGCCGGTATCCATCGGCCTGTACCATCTCGCCATGCCAGCACCCGCATGCAGGGCCCAAGCGACGCTTCCTCCGCGACTTCCTCCTTTGGAACACCGATGGCGGTGGGCACCTCGCCGCTTGTGTTCGCAAGGTCTGCATGATGGAGGCGCGAGCGCGCTCTGCTACGGCGAGCCCTTGAGATCGGGAGCGACGATTTCGTGTAGATGCTCGTGCTTAACAGTTGCTTTGTCCTCGTTTTCTTGCCCAAGTGGAGCGAGAGCGATGCGACGGACGGCGGCACCAGAATTGTACTTCTTTACCCCTTTAAAGATTTTACTGTTATTATTATAGGTGGTAGTATAAATAAATTCTAATTAATCTGAACTATTAGATTGTAAAGATTAGATGGCTCATATTTATTTTAAGCTACCATAAATAAGCTCTACAATTATACCCATCTCGAGATTCTACTTTTAATATTACCAATTGTAGTATAAATAAATTTTAACTAATCTGATTTATTAAATAAAAAAATAAATAGTTTGGGAGCCATAAAACAGCCCTTGAATTTATCGTCGGGTGACGGCAGAAAGTTGTGGACGAACGACGCCTTCTCGCGGTGACGTGCGCATCTGATCTAGGTTAGCGCAATGATGGAATTAACAAGAACAGCCAGGTCCTCGTTTTCCTGCCCAGGCGGCATCCATCCATCACACTAGCCAATCTGGGTCCGCTCGTTCGCTTCATAATCCTGGCTTCGGTTTATTTTACCTATTCATGATTTTGTCTTTTCGAATTTTTAGCTTTCGTTGAACTAGGTTCAGTACTTTCTTTTGTGATGGCAGGGAGTACTTTCCAAAATCACTTTATAGCCTGTTTCAATATGGATTCTGTTTGCATCAATGTAGTTCATATCACTTTATAGTCTTGTAAGTTTTCCTCGTAGATATAAATGAAGATGGGTCGAACATCTTGCAAATTACAAAAGGCAAACAAGAAGAGAATTTTATGTTTAAAGCAATTTCCATAAAAATTTATGTAAATTTATCTTTATCTATTTGCCGATCCAATCCGATGCAATGCGAGCGCCGCCGAGTCGCCGAATCTGACCACGTCTCGCAGCTCGGTTTCGCTAAACGCGCGCGTCGCCCGCAAACAGGTAATCAACCGTCTCAGTCCTCGCGCGCGCAGCAACCAAAAAACAAGCCGTGCGAGAAAAAAACAGCAGGAAAGAAGCAAAAGTACAGGAAAAAAGGCAGCATGGAAAACGAGGACAAAGAAAGAAAAGAGACAGCAAGCCGCGGTTTGATTTTTGGTAGAAATTGCTAGGTGCACCACTAAGTGTACCAGGGTTTTCAGATTACGAGAATTTTGCAAGTACATACAGATTCGTAGCAAAATTTATTTTCTTCTGAATGCGACTGGGTATGATCTTCCTGTTGGATCGCGACGGGTTTCTGGCATATTAAATGTTTATCACGCTTGATTTAGATGGTGGGATCGACAAGATGCTAGCCATTATCCGATGAGAAAATGTAAAGATCGTAGCTTTATCTAAAATTCATCTTCATCTATCAAATAATTTGAGTTATGAAGGAGACAGTTATGTGCGTTTAATTTGATTCATTCAATATTTAAAATCAGTTTGTCCACTAAATTTCTCTCAACAAATTAAAATTTTGGCAAGTTTTTGCGTGCCAAACTCTGTAATTTACCCAAAAAACCTAAGTTTATTGATTACTTCTAGCAAAACACGCGGTCTGAAAATGAAGAAATTTTCATGTCCAAAAAATTTTTTGAGAAACCTATTGAGCTATAGTTTTTTGTCCAAATAGTTGCTTAAGGTAGCGCTAAATCACTTTTTCATTAATTGAATTTTGCTTTTTCTTTATTAAATATGTAAATCTTTTCTTTTTTTTACATTTTTGTAAGACATGGAATGACACTTGTGATGTTTCAATCTAATATGTCCCGATCCCTTCTCTCCGACGTCAACCTTTAAATAGTCGACGAAGCAGTGGCCGTTGTCCCGTGCCAAAAGACACCTCAACGCTTCAGATGATAACAGTTCGATGGAAGTTACAGTCAGAGAGACGTAGTGGCTCGTTCGCCATGCGATGGATGTTGTCAAAGTGATCATATGGAGGAAGGGATCAACAACCTGTGGGTTCGGGTGGACGGCGGCAGTGACGAAGCCTTCACCATTGTGCGCCCGTAGTCCCATGTACACAGAGAGGAGCAAGAGCATGTATGAGCTATGCCTGGTATCCATCTGCCTGTACCATCTCGCCAGTGCCAGCACCCGCGGCATGCAGGGCCACAAGCGACGCTTCCTCCGCGACTTCCTCCTTCGGAACACCGATGGCGGTGGGCACCTCGCCGCTTGTGTTCGCAAGGTCTGCATGATGGAGGCGCGAGCGCGGCTCTGCTACGGCGAGCCCTGGAGATCGGGAGCGACGATTTCGTGTAGATGCTCGTGCTTGACAGTTGCTTTGTCCTCGTTTTCTTGCCCAAGTGGAGCGAGAGCGATGCGACGGATGGCGGCACCAGAATTGTACTTCTTTACCCCTTTAAAGATTCTACTGTTATTATTATAGGTGGTAGTATAAATAAATTCTAACTAATCTGAACCATTAGATTGTAAAGATTAGATGACTCATATTTATTTTAAGCTACCATAAATGAGCTCTACAATTATACCCATCTCGAGATTCTACTTTTAATATTACCAATTGTAGTATAAATAAATTTTAACTAATCTGATTTATTAAATAAAAAAATAAATAGTTTGGGAGCCATAAAACAGCCCTTGAATTTATCGTCGGGTGACGGCAGAAAGTTGTGGACGAACGACGCCTTCTCGCGGTGACGTGCGCATCTGATCTAGGTGGTTTTGTGCATTCCTGTCCCGGTACCATTGGCCCTCTTTACTGTTTTTGGTTGGTGTATGATTTCATAATCCTGGCCTTGGTTGTGAACCTAAACATTTCTTTTGATCACTAGTTTCGTTGAACTAGGTTCAGTACTTTCTTTTGTGATGGCAGGGAGGGAGTACTTTCCAAAATCACTTTATAGCCTGTTTCCAAAATATGGATTCTGTTTGCATCAATGTAGTTCATATCACTTTATAGTCTTGTAAGTTTTCCTCGTAGATATAAATGAAGATGGGTCGAACATCTTGCAAATTACAAAAGGCAAACAAGAAGAGAAGAATTTTTTTATGTGTTAAAGCAATTTTTCCATAAAAAATTTTTATGTAAAAATTTGTATCTCTTATCTCTATTTCGGCCGATCCAATCCGATGCAATGCGAGCGCCGCCGAGTCGCCGAATCTGACCACGTCTCGCGCAGCGCTCCGGTTTCGCTAAATCTGCGCGTACCGCGGCTTCGACTCCCGACCGAAATCCGACGGCGCGCGAGTTAAAAGTCAACACGCGTCTCAGTCCTCAGCGCGCGCGGCGCACAGCAACCAAAAACAACAAGCCGTGCGAGAAAAAAGAAAACAGCAGGAAAGAAGCAAAAAGTACAGGAAAAGAAAAGGCAGCATGGAAAACGAGGACAAAGAAAGAAAAAAAGAGACAGCAAGCCGCGGTTTGATTTTTTGGTAGAAATTGCTAGGTGCACCCACTAAGTGTACCAGGGTTTTCAGATTACGAGAATTTTGCTAAGTACATACAGATTCGTAGCAGCAAAAATTTATTTTCTTCTGAATGACGACTCTGGGGTATGATCTTCCACTGTTGGATCGCGACACGAGGTTTTCTCTATGGCATATTAAGATGCGAGCTGTTTTATCACAGCTTGATTTAGATGGTACACTTCTGGGGATCGACAAGATGCTAGCCACATTATCCGCTGATGAGAAACAATGTAAAGATCGTAAGGCTTTATCTAAAATTCATCTTCATCTATCAAATAATATTTTACAGAAGGTTATGAAGGAGACATACGTCGTCGTATTATGGCTGAAGCTGGAGCAGATTTTCTGAAATTATTTGAGTTTCATCTTCCGTAATTTCGAATTTACACACGCCTAAAATGAGACAGATTCTTCTGTCCAACCAAATTAAAATATCGAGTTAGGTCCAAAAGTTGTTTTTGCGGTGCCTAAAGCCTCTTGTGGCTCTTGTAGTATTCACTCGATCTCCCCTAAAGACAAGACATCTTATAGTATTTAATTGATTGATAATCATTGCTCTCCACTCTTATGGCAAAAGCACATACGCAGGGTTGCTGGCAAGCAAGCTGAAGAGAGCATATATTATTCAATGTCCACGATAAAGAATTCTTTTTTTGGAGAGAACGAGACAACCCCTAGATTGAGCCATCAACTATGTTTTCTTTTGTCCATATCAGTTAGTTGACGCTGTAAAGGTAAGCGGTCACTATAATTACAATACTATTTTATTCAATCTCAAATATATTATAGTAAATCTTTTCTCTTATCGCTTTTTTTACTTTACAACGTTCAAATATATTATAGTAAATCTTTTCTCTTGTCTTCTTTTTTACTTTACAACATTCTTTTTTGGATGATCAAAGAACCAACACTTAGATGTATGTGTGTACATGTACTATCATTTGCTTGTACAGACTTCTTTCAAGTATCTATCAAAGCTGTCTCTATCAAAGCAAATGTTCAAAGACACTGCTTGCTTCCACGGTCCACAAAAAAAAAAATGAAATGACAGCGAAGTGCACTGGAAGACCACAGAGGAGCATCATTTATAGCTCTCTATCATTCACGCATGTGCCATGCATTGATCTATTAACACAAACATACAATTTATTTAGCAAAGAAAGACAAGATCTAGTCACTATTATACTAGATCTTTTATAAGTAAAATTATTCTAATAAATTAAACGGGGCACTTTTCCGTTAAGAAAACTAACAGAATCACTAACGAGGCCACTCTTCTGCTTGCTAGATCATCTGAATCCCACACACGAGTACTACGTGGTTGAAAGGCACTCGGTTCCCGGGATCTAAAATCAAAGGTCTAGATTCATCTTAGAACTGTAGCAATTGCAATGCAGCAAAAACACTGTAGCGATTGACACGGTAGTAACCGATCTGAGACGTTTTCTCAAAAAATGGATGGACAAGATTGAGTGCAGTTAAAGACCATCAATACAATTAAAGCTATCTATTTGGCCGTATAAAGGTGGTGATCATTTTGGCTTATTTTTAGTGGCTTATGTCTGAAAAGCACTATAGTTTGTTGAAAAACACCATGGTGACAAGGCTTATTTAACATAATTAAATTTAAAAAAATTAAAAAATATAAAAATATGTTAGCCCATCACAAACAACGCAAACGAATACGGCAAAAAAAAAGAACCGCAAAAACTCAAAAAAAAGCCAAAACTACTCCCTCCATTCTTTTTTACTTAACTTGCTATAATCTGTGCCGTCAAATTTTAAAGTTTGACCATCAATAGACTTAAAACTATCTAGATTGGCTATACAAAAGTTATATCATTAGATTTTTTATTAAAAATACTTTCATAATATTATAATTTTAATAGTATATCTTAGTGTAAAGTTATTGTTAAAGTTGATCCGAATTCGTACCGTGTCTGTGTAGGACACTTCATCGCCTCATGCCAGACGTGGTATGGCAGGTGCATGCACATGTTGTATCAGACGCGGTGTCAATCTGTAGCGACCGACTCTGATTCAGTTTCCTCTCTGTGTGGGATTCTTTTCCCTCACGCTTTAAATATGTACCCTAGTAGCCCATAGGAAGAGCAAACAAGTGGTATCAGAGCACATGGACTTATTAGTTATTGGTTATTGGTGTCTTGTTGCGCCATGAATTTGAAAAAATACACCAGGAGCTAGCATTCGGACAGAGAGAACTCGAGCCCTTATTTAAGAGCATCTCTAGTAGTTCTACTTTAGGTATCTTTTAGCTACATTGTATTAGTAAATTTCTATATGAAAGAAAGATGAGATGAGGAAAGAGAATATGCTATCTCTTATGGAAGAGACATCCGAGTACACAAACCAATGTAAATGGTAATGAAGTGTGAGGGAACTAATGTGATGAAATAATATAAAATAGTTAGAGAAATTAATTTGAGAGATAAACTATTGGAGATGTGGTCTCTAATGCTATTTTTAGGTAAGATGAAAACCTTAGAGACAATCTTAAGAGACAGACTATTATACATACCCTAAGGGCCTGAGTTGGCAACTTGTACTACCTATCAGTTTTAGGTCTTTGTTCAAAATAGTTTTTGGCCTCCAGCTTCTAGTTTTCAAAAGTCGATAGACTCAGAACTATCTAGATTGGCTATACAAAAGTTATATCATTAGATTTTTCATTAAAAATACTTTCATAATATTATAATTTTAATAGTATATCTTAGTGTAAAGTTATAAAAAATAACAGTCAAAATCATATCTCAGAGACCGTGAAAAGTAAAAAACGTCAAGTAAAAAATAACGGAGGGAGTATATTACTAGGTCCATCGTTAAAAGTACTTACATAATATCGTAACTTTATTTATTTTCTACTAATACAAAGTTATAAAAGTAATGGTCAAAATCGTAACTTCAGAGATCACAAAAGTCAATAATGGGCCTGTTCTTTTGGTCAGGCCTGTGGTTTTTGGCTGAAATTTTGAATTTTGGTACATTTATCAGACAGATTACGGAGACAGATACTCACTTGTGATTTTGGCTGGCATGATGTTAGATTTTTAATGTGTAGATCGTTTAACTTGTGACCCCATCTTGAGAAAATACTCCGTTTGAAAGCTAGGTACTGTAGCAAAAGCCAAAAGCCGGCCGGCTTTTGACTTGCCGAACATGCCATATCAAATAAAAAATGGAGGAAGTAAACTGTTGATTCATTAAATGGACAAATGTTGTGAAACAGCAATTCCCATTAAACTAGACTGATACTGTGAAACTGAGAAAGTATTCTTAGGTCATGCTTTATCTGTCTGGTTGCACACCGGCAGCGCCCACTAAGGCCGAATTCAAAGCATAAACAAAGCTTAGTGCTTCCGTGCCTTGTCAGGATAGAATTTTGAGAGAAGATTAAAGCAATCCACGCGGAGGTGTGAATGATTGCGTATAGGAATATTGATTTGTTGATTCTGCCTTGCACTTTGAAGAAAGCATCAAGCACTTAGCATAAAGTAATCTTCTGCCCTTAGAACATTCACAGAGGGAGGTCTGAAGCCTCAAGCTCTTGTTTACAGCCTAGCGTGCACTATAAGTACCCAAGACTAATCTCCTCCAAGGGAACTGGTTCACAGACCCATTACCGTCTTATCAAGCCTTTCAAAAATGAAAATCGAGTGTGCTGCTCTCCCAGACTTCAATCTCTGACAGAGGTCACTGAAGCTACTTCATCTCCTGCTAAGTAAAGACTAAAGGCGTATAGCTGTCTGTGACGAATCTGAAAGGTGCGTGCACACATAAATGTTTTTTATATCGATATATTTCTTTCTCCTAGGCTTCCTCGTATATATTTTTAGTTCGAATAAAAAAGAGAAAATAATCGGCCACAACAAAACTATGAATCTCTTGCTTGATTTGGCAGTACAATGAGATCATAGTGTTTTACACCTATGGTATTTGTTTCTAATCTAATGTTGCCACACCCTAGATGCATCCTCAGTAGACAAAATAGTTCTATTCGCAATTTCACATATGTAAGGGCGAGCATCTTTCCAACAGAAGTGGAATTAGCTCTCCAATCCTATCATATTCTTTAGCCAGACACCAAGACTACCGTGTGTTGGAACCGGCGGCAGCACACCACTAGGAAGAAGATTACAAGAGCACACAAGAGGCACAAGGAATTGCTTACGAGATTTGGCAATGTGCCCATGTCCTTGTGAGCTGAATCACGGCGGCTTCATCAGTATGAGGAGCTTCTTTTTCTTTCACAATTAGGGTTACAAAACATCACTAGTATATTTTATACCTCGGTTATATAGTTCGACTCTATATCACGGGGGCTCCACCACGCGTGACCCCAATCAACAATTCTCTATAGCGATATAATTGCGTCTCTCACTGTAGGGCACAAATCCTTCCTTTTACCTTGTCATGCACAACAAATATCCACCTAAATACACCACCTTGAAGAAAAATAAGGAACGCTCCGAGATTCCTTGAGCATTTATAGATTGGGGTGGTTACTTTCTTTGTCAACAACTTCCTTGAGCATCTATGGACGGGGTGGTTACTTTCTTTCTCAACAACTTGCTACTCCCAACAAGTTGAGGCAATACTCAAACTTCTTAGCGATGATGGGTTTGTTTAACACATCAACAACATTATAGTTAGTGTGTACTTTCATCAAATCAATCTCTCCAGAGTTAAACTCTCTAATCCTGTGATACACATGAATGCGGTTTGTCCTAGTATGATACATCTGTTTCTTAGCCAAATAAATTGCACTATGACTATCACAATGCAGCTAAACTCCACCTGGCTCAATGTCTAGTCCCTTTACTAGTCGTAGAACCAATAACACTTTCTTAGCAGCTCCTGCCACATCAACGTACTTCACGTTAGTTGTAGGCAATACAACAACAGACTGAATTGATGAATTCCAATATATAGGCCCTCCACCTAAAGGAAAAACATACCATGTAGTAGACCTCCTATCATCAAATCACCAACTAGTCCAAATTCACATATCCCATAACCAAAATATTACCTTATTGTCCGCCAAAAACAATCCCATGGCTTGTACCTCTCCAATACACGAATATCCACTTGGCAGTCTCCCAATGTCGCTCTCCTAGTTTAGCCATAAACTTGCTAACTTGACTAACAACATGTGTGAAATCAGGCCTTATACAAATCATTGTGAAGGACCGAAATGGCGACAGAGGGGGGTGAATGTCGATTCTTAAAAACTATTTCCTCCTCTTGGGTTCCACTCAAGAAACTCCTCAATAATAGCTACTGAGAGCTATGAAGGAGTTCAAGGAACTTCTCTGGAACCAGGGACAAAGTACAGAGAACAATGAAAAACTAATCTACTAAAACCTCGAAAAACACTCGGGCTGCCTAAAGGAGGCCGGTCAAACCGCTACAAACGAGCCGGTCTGACCGCGCGCTCTGGGCCGGTCTAACCGCCAACTGGGGGCCGGTCTGACCGCCAAGGCCGGTCGGACCGCTGGTGTCGCCCGCCCCGATCACCGCAGTCCGGTCGAACCGCGAACAAAAGGTCGGTCTGACCTGAGGACCGGTCTGACCGCTAACTCAAAGCCGGTCTGACCGCTGGGTCCCAGGCCGGTCTGACCGCCAACTGGTGACCGGTCTGACCGCTCCCCTGTTCCCAGGGCACCCGAGAGCAAGTCTGAAATTTCAGACAGCAAAAACCAAAACTCAAATTCCCAGAGATTCTTTGATCCTTTGGCCACAAAACTTTGCAGATATGTTAGTATTATCCAAAGGATGCTACGTGCAAAGTTTCAAGCTATCTCAAAGAGGGAATCAAGATTTGGAGAAGAACCCTAGAGGATGAACACAAGTGGGTCAAAATGTGATTCTTGCAAATTGATCAAATAGCTCTCGAATTAGATGACCACAGGGTCTAGAAGTGTAATTCCATCCTAGAGCAAACCAAATAAACACTCAAACGCAAGAATCAACTAGAGAACGAAAATATCAAGAATCTCTCAAAGAAGACATGAAGCAAATCAAGAGTAGAGAGAAAACTTCAGATTTTCATTTTTCTAAAAACCAAGAATGCAAAGAGTCTAGTTACATATGTACATCTACAGCACAAGAAGATTACAAGACTCTCAAACCATCCTCTCCCACTCCATCCTCAAGAACACTAAGAACACTCTCTAGTTCTTGGGAGGAACACACTCACACAATGAAGATAAGGTTCCAAGGGCTGAATGGAGGAGAGGCCTTTGCTGCCCTCTTCTAGTCTCCAACCACTAAAGCCTAAAGCAAAAGCTCTCTCCAAAGACACTTTTGACTAAAGCCAACCCTAACCCTAATTTTAAGTGTCCTAAGGGGTACGCAGCCCCCTCTACTGCTATTTATAATCCCCGGCTACCGGGTCTCCTACCCGCTACGCCGGCTTCACCCGAACGGAGCCCGCTTCCACTTTTGCAGCTTCGCGAAATGACCATTTCGCCCCTCCTGCAACTCTCGGGAAGCTTCCGCGCTCTTTGTCTCGCACGCCTCGCAATCACGTCGAGTCCACGTCGTCTTCGACACATCACGACCGTTCTGACCTCAGCGCCACCGCGCCTAGTCCGGTCCACCGTGTCTCGCCACGACTCCGTCTCGATGTCCTGCAGTCACACAGACAAGAAAGCACATCAAATAGCACCGCTCGAAACATGAACGTGTAAATAGCACAAACAAGATCAAACCTGTCGCAAAAATAGAATATACATCCTAACCCATATGACTAAGTTTGACCAAAGTCCGACCGAGCCCGTTGCACCACGCAACGTCAGGGTCCGAACACACCGACTCAAACTCGACTTTTGTAAACTGATGTCAATTACTCATCACTCACAATGGGATGATCCTCACATGTTCTCTCACATTGCATACATTAAGAAGCCGATTGCATTAGCATAAGGAACCTTTGTCATCTCTTCAATTTTCTTGTCTGATTTAGGACAAAAATCAGAAGAATGTTTAAAGTGTTATGCTAATGGAGTACGTACTAGTTTGCCCTTGTTCATCTCAAATTGTTCGAAAAGCTTCTCAACATACTCCCACTGAGACAATCATTATTTCCTTAAGCTTTTGTCCCTTTGTATCTCCATGTCTAAAATTTTCTTTGTTCGTCCTAAGTCATTCATAGCAAACTCCTGACTTAGCAAACCCTTCAAACAAATCAAATCATGCATGTGCTTTGCAAGAATTGGCATATCATCAATATATAATAACAAAAAAGAATCATCATTAAGATGTTGAACGTAAACACAACAGTCATACTCACATCGCCTCTTACCAATCTGCAACATGTAGGAGTCAAAATACTTGTACTACTGCTTTGGAGACTATTTCAACTCATATAATGATTTCTTTAACTTGCAAACTAGGTGTTGATTTTTAGATTCAATGAACTCTTCTGCCTACTCCATGTAGATTTGCTCATCAATATCACAATTCAAAAACATCATTTTCACATATACCTATTCCAAGTGCAAATCCCAGTTGGCTACCAATGCAAGAACTATCATTATATAAGTATACCTCACGACTGAGGAGAATACCTCATCATAATCAAACCAATCTCTTTTGTAGATCCATTTGCACCCAATGGCTGGCCTTCTTATCCTCAGGAAGATGAACTAGCTCTCATGTAACACATCGGCTTAACAAAAACACAAGATGTCACCTACAATACAATCTCTACCAATTTTAACTAATAAAAAAATCATCAACATTAGGTTTCAAGAATCAACATTTAGCGTGAAATTAAACATAATTTTTAGCAACATGATAGACATAAATTGAATTTAATATGAACCAAATAATTACCATAAAATCATAAATAAGTCTAAGAGAACTATAAAGAACTAAGAGAAACCAGAAACAATCCAATTATTACATTGAATGATGCTAAACTACTTATGACCAAAAATGATGTATTGATAGGTGAAGGGCAGAACTATAAAGAGCATTAATTCATGTTCTACATCCACCCATGCATGTCGACTTCATCGTTCACCTAAAACAACAAATAAAGCAAGAGTAAGTTCATGACTCAGTAAGTACAAAGTAGAATAATAAATAAGGCACCAACTTATGAATAATTCATATCCAATTACCATTAACTCAATTTCTCATAACTATTCTTACCAATTTCCGTTCACGTGTTTCATTAACTCAAACTACCATTCACTTTTCATGAATGCAATGCAATACTCATGTTCATGTCTCATCTTTTGTTTATACCGGTATAGCGGAGTGCCACACCTGTCGGTGTTCACTTTTGCCCACACTATTTAGTGCAGGGACCAATTGCTCATTCATTTTCATATGGGACCTCATTTCCCATATCTTACATATGGAGACCTTATTCCACTCCCGTGGGTCACATCTTTCCATCTTAAATGCTCAACATGCAATGCAATAAATATTATCTTTCATCATCAACAATTGATATACTCATCATTCTTCTGTAGTCATCAATATCATCTTATCACAAACATGTAAAAATATAAAAAAAGAAATAATTATATAAATCATCATGCCAAGTATTTAATCAATCAAACAACAATTTTAACATCAAGTTAACATTCTACCACACACTTACCTTTATAGTTGCGATGACCGGGATGATTTGAAGGTGATAGCACACCCAAAGCTACTCCTCCTATAGTAAATATTTAATCACAACATCAGCCATTACAGTACAAGACAACACTTAATCGACAACGCTCCTACACACTTCCCAAATCCACCATTTCCACCTTTATCGGACAGTCCCCTTGCTATCCCGGTACTAAAAATATCACACTTCTTAGCTCCCACCTCGTAAAATAGCAAACCATAGTAGTTTTAGAATCTATACAAAATTCTCTACGTTTTCTTAATTGGCCAAATGATCAAATTAAATCATCTTAATCCCCATTTTTAACTCAGAAACAGATCATCATCTCCTAGAAAACATCATTAATAATTTTATATCTTTTAATCTACATGTGCAAATATATTAAACAATGAAAAACCTACAGGAAATTATCTACCACTTTTTAGTTATCACTAAAATTTAATTCTGGCATTAAGTTAGTCAAATTAATATTTTTCCACATCGCATCCAACAACAACAGTCTTGGACAACAGCCTCCCAAAATTCATATATTCTATTTCACTTATCTAAAAATTATGTTCTTGGACTTTTTGAAAACTTGAAGAAATTACCTACAATATTCATGTTGATAAAATCCCCAAATTAGTTTATTTATTATTTTTAATCTACTAATTACTACACGCTATCAAAACCCAACAAATTTACCTGACAGCAGGATTATAAAATTCATATCTCATAATGTACTTATCCAATTAATAAGAATAAAAATTTTATAAAAATCTATCGAAATCATCTACAACTTTCTAGTAGATAAAATTCTCATATAATGATTATACGCTACCCATAAAATAGTACAACAATATATCAGGCCAAACCGATGTAGCAACCAATTTTCCCCTAACGAAAGCGCACAACCTCTCTCTAATCAGGATTTTAATCTCTAATGAGAAATAAACAAAACAGAGAAAATTAGCTAGATACCTGCAAGACGAAAGCCAAAACCCACGATTCCTTCCTTACTTTTCACTTCTTTCTTCTCTCTCCTGGTCTTTGCCCCTACAGCTCTCCTTTTTCTCCAGAGAATCCTTCCTCGGACGTGAACGGCATTGCACAAAAAACGACTAGATAATCCGACTAGATAACCATGCATGCAAATATACATGCAACGGCTTTGCACAAGCACCGACTAGATAACGTAACCATGCATGCATCTGCATGTGCTCATGTGCATAAACTCGTGTGGACTAACGGCAGACAGCCAGGAAGAACATGCACCGGTGCTTCGTGTTGAGAAACCGACGCTGACGATCAGTTCGATCGGAATCTCTGCTTAGAACAAGAACGAATCAATCACAGAATAATAGATGAACACAGAGAGGTAGAGAGAACTCCTGATCTTTCTTAATTGCTTTTCACCGTGTGTCTACAATGTGGGGTTGGCTCTCTATTTATACTAGGTGGTGGGGTGCCCAATATGTCAGACTCTCGGCCTACGGGACTCGAGTCCGCCAGACTCTATCTGTGGCGGTTTCCTAACACTCCCCTTGGGCACTCACCCAACATGCTCATGCCTCATCAAAACTCCATAAAACCCAGTGGGAAAATTTGGAGAAAGAGTACATAATACATGTGTTGCTGCGATGCACGAATTGCCTCATTAAAACATTGGTCGAAACTTGTGAAAACTCGTCAAGGAAAAAGAGTACAATCCACCCAACTTTATTCGGTCTTCGGGACCTTGTTCCTTTGGGTACTCAATCTTCATGATCGAGATTTACTAACGGGCTTAGGAGAATTCTCCCCCTGAATTCTGCACTTCTCTAAGTCTCATCATTCCAATTCCTCGCACGCACCTTTCAAAACTAGATGCGGGAGTGACTTAGTGAACAAATCTGCTAGATTTTCACAAGACTTAGTATGCAGTACCTTTATCTCGTCCATCTTTTGCAATTCATGAGCATAGAAGGACTTAGGGTTGATATGCTTTGTGAGATGACTCTTCACATAGCCCGTTTGCACTTGTGCAACGCAAGCTGAATTATCTTCATGGATAATTGTGGGGGTTTGCACAATGTTCATCCCACATGACTGCTGGATGTGGTGAACCATTTGGCGGAGCCAAGCGCACTCTCGTGCAGCTTCATACAATGCTATAATTTCTGAGTGGTTCGTCGAAGTAGCTACAAGGCTTTGCTTAGACGATTTTCAGGGAATTGCAGTTCCACCACACAGGAATACATAGCATGTTTGTGACCTTACGGTATACGGGTTAGACAAGTACCCAGCATCTGCATAGCCAATCAAGTTCAAGTCTTGATTCTTTCTGTAAAACAATCCAAGGTCTTTACTTCCTTGGAGGTATCGGAAGGTGTCCTTTATGCCCTACCAATGCCTTTTGGTGGGCTCTGCACTGTACCTTGCTAATAAGTACACGACAATTGCAATGTCCGTTCTAGTGCAGTTTACTAAGTACATGAGCGCTACCACTGCACTCAAGTATGGGAATTCCGGTCCCAGGACTTCCTCCCCCTCTTCCCTAGGTCGGAAAGGATCTTTTTCTTGCTGTAAAGACCTTCCGATCATCGATACTTTCGATGGGTATGCCTTCTCGAAGCCAAACCTTTCTAGCACCTTCTGGGTGTAGGTCGACTGATGTACCAAGATTCCTTCGGGGACATGCTCAAACTGCAGGCCTGAGTAGAATTTGGTATTGTTCAAATATTTCATTTCAAATTCTGACTCCAAGTAGGAGCTTGCTTCTTTTATATATTCTGCTGTCCCGATGATATTCAGATCATCTACATACACGGAGATTATACAGAATCCATTCTGGGATCGCCGTATAAATACACAAGGACAATCTTCATTGTTTGTGTAACCTTTCTTGCAGAGAAAGCGATTATACCACATTCTTCCAGAATGCTTCAATTCATACAGTGATTTTCTGAGTTTCACACTGTACAGATTTCTATTTGCTCTGTCTTGGTTCGGGAGAGGTATTCCTTCAGGGACTTTCATGTAAATCTCCGAATCCAACTTACCGTAAAGGTATGCAGTCACAACATCCATCAATTTCATTTCTAAGTTCAAGTTTGCTGCCATTGAGATCAAATATCTAAAGGTAATTCCACTCATGACTGGGGAGTAGGTTTCTTCATAATCAATTCCAGGACGTTGAGTGAAACCTTGTGCTACTAGCCTTGCTTTGTATCTCACTAATTCGTTTCTTTCATTTCTCTTTCGAACAAATACCCACTTGTGCCCTACGGGGTGCACATAGGGAGATGTGCGGCATACGGGCCTAAAAAACTCTCTTTTTGTCCAGAGATAGCAATTCGGTTGCTATTGCCTTCTTCCAATCTTCTCAATCGATCTTTTCTTACATTCAATGACGATGCGTGCTCGGGATCAAGATTGATGATTGTGGCAATTTTCTTTGCGAAGTATATATCGATATTGGATGTTGTCCTGTTCATGGACTCTCCCGTGTGCACATAGTTTATAGCTATTTCTTCATGAGTCGCTTCTTCTGGAGCGGTTGCTTCTTCTGGAGCTTTTCCTTGCACATCGCTTCTTCCAATTGCGGTGGCAAGTCCCTTTAGTTTTTCGACCGATGTGTGCACACATCCATGCCAATGGGATATTCGATCCGGTATGCCCTTTTCTGAATGTGTCATACTTGTGACAGGTCTCAACTGTCTCCCCTTCTCATTCTGGGGGACTTTAATGATCGGCTGTGATAAGTCCTTCTTATCCTTTTCACCAAAGCGCCCCGGTTACTAAGGATTCGAGGAACCGGAGTTCTCGTCCTCTTTTTTTTCCGAGGCCTCGGACTAGATTAGGATACCTTACGCTTTCTTTGGTATTTCAACCCTCTCCGGTGCAAGGCGTGCGGCACATGCGACTTAGTCACGCTTTTCAAATCACTAAAGTGATCAGGCAGATGATTTGCTAATGCTTGCAAATCAATTGTCTTCTGGACTTCTATTGTCTTCTGGACTTCTATTGTCTTCTGGACTTCTATTGTCTTCACTAGTGCACGGGTCATGTGCATCTATTTCCCAACATTTTTCATCAACGGGTTGATTTCCTCCCCCTAATGTTGGGAAATTTTCGGTGTTGACCCTTGCGCTAGTTCCATAGACGGATGGATGTTGTAGGCCGATGGTCTAAAATTGATGAGATTTGCTGCATGTAGGACTGCGTGTCCCCAACATGTAGCTGGCAAATTACAATTCTACAAAGGGGTAGTGCAATAAATTTAATTTTCTTAATTAAAACCGCTGCCAAACCATTCTGGGTATGGACATGCGGTACCGAGTGCTTAACTTCAATTGCCATGCAATAATCATCAAATACCTTTTAAGTAAATTCTTTGGCATTGTCCATTCTGGTGGACTTGATGTGATGGTCAGGGAACACATTTCTGATGTGAATGATCTGCGAGATCAATTTTGCAAAGGCGTGGTTTCTTGTGGACAATAAACCCACACATGATCACTTCGAGGAAGCGCCAATGAGCACTATGAAATACTTAAATGACCCTGAGATGGGCTGAATGGGACCGCAAATGCTTCCCTGCATGCGTTCTAGGAATGCAGGGACTTCATCCTTCACTTTCAGAGTGGAGGGTCTGGTAATTAATTTTCCGGTGGCACATGTAGGGCACACAAAAATCTTCGTGATTCGGAAAATTCTTTACATTAATATTATGCCCTTGTGAATTGTTAATTATATTTCTCATCATTCTAAGACCTGAGAGGTCTAATCTGTCATGCCAGAGACAGAAAAGTACAGAGCTTCTAAATATCATCTTCGAGATGGTCTGCAGCAGTGCCTTAATGTTGGTATAATATAGCCCAATTTCTAGTGAATAAAGTTTTTCTAATACCCTTTTTTCATTCTCTTCGCGCTTCGTAATGAGTAGGTATTTCTTACCGTACTCCTTTTCAGTCCATTGGTGCAAATAACCTTAAAAACTTAGGAGAGTTCTAGTCGATTCTGGGTACAATAAGGCTTCTTCAGCGACCAAAGTTGTGCCCATTAGGAGTATAATTGTGGCTCTTCCTGAACCAATTATACAGGCATCGTTTCCGGCGATTATCGTAAGGCTTCCAATGCTCTTACGAATCGACTGAAAATACTTAATCTCTCTTAAGATGGTATTCATTGTGCTTGCACCAAGCACACTTCCTTCATAAGGCGCTACACGTGTTCTAATATAAGGTATTTTATTCATATGCATGAGAAGGCAATCAACTCATAAATAAAATATTTCAATATCAGAACATATCATGCCATCATAAACTGAATAAATGAATGAATTATTCCAAAAACATCCAACCATCACGAGATAATAAATCCTAAAGTACCATCCATGCAAGATCTAACTTGTCCATTTTAACATAAAATAGATGACAATTAACGTCTCATGCATTCTGTGCATTAGACAGAGTCGATTAAGAAATCATCGACTTCTTCGGCTATCTTTTCAGAAGTGATAGTCTCTTCAAAAGAAATCATGGTAGTGGCTGCCTCTAGGTCGTAAGGGGGTTCTGTTGCCGGGATGATCTCAACCTCCATCAACTCAGGCAATTGTTCAGAATGCTCCCCCTCAACCAATGCAAAGTGAGCTTCGGGCTGCCCCTTGCCATTCCTCTTCTGGGCTTGGTGGACATCAATTACATGTTGCGGCTCTTTGTAGACCCGCGACCAATGCCCCCACTTGCCACACTTGTAGCAACCCTGGTTCTGCTGGCCATAGGTCTTGCCTCTTTTCATAGCCTTTTTGTCATTTGGAGCATCTGATTTGCCTTTCTGGGCACCTTATAGCTCCTAGCGTTGGCCTCACGGCCAGCGGAGCTCCCCAGTGGCTGAGTGACGTAATTCTTGCGGAGAAGTTCGTCCTGAGCCTCCGCAACCTGCATCATATCGATCAATTCGACGTACTCCTTGTAGCCATCTTGACGATAGTTGCGGGTGGATTGAACAGCATTGGGGTGAAAAGTGGATAGGGTCTTTTCGATCTTCTGCTCATCTGTGATCTGCCTGCCACAGAGTTGAAGATTGGTACAAATCCTGTGCAAGACAGAATTGTACTCCCCGACCGTCTTAAAATCGGCAAACCTCAGTCTGACCCATTCTTGCTCTGCTTGAGGAAGGATGGTGTACTTTAGCCTCTCAAACCGCTTTTTGAGTGTGGCCCAGAGTGCTAGCGCGCTTTTCTCCGCCATATACTTATTCTTGAGAGTAAGACATAGGTGATGCCGAAGAAAATGAAGTGTCTGATCATTCTCTTCAGGCATAGGTTGGGCGTCATTCAGTCCGCCAATCCCGATAGCCGCGCGGAGCCTCTTGGCTCCAAGTACTATCTCAACATCGGATGCCCACGTCAGATAGTTTCGGCCATGCTGGGCCAGCTCCTCGAACTCCCAGTTCGTGATGCCGGTCATCTATATGCAGATAAATGGAATAAAATAAGTTTACTTCAGGTAAACATGCATGGAATAATTTACTACATGTAAATAAATGGTACAGAAGGTTCTCGTAATGTTTCAGAATTTTATATGCATTTTCTATAAATTTTACAGTTAATTTCAGTGATCAAAAGCAATCTAAACAATTAAAATTAACCAAAAATAGTAAATAAATACAGAAAATACAAAGAATAACAATGGCAGAAATAAATAAGCTTCAAATGCTAAAAATAATTCAAAATTCGGATTCCCGAGGCCCTTTTATCTTTGAAATATAAATTTTCAAATAATTACATAATTTTCGAGGATCTATGCATAAATTATTAGTTCGAGAAAATTCGCATAATTTTCAGATTTTTCGACCGGTTTTACGCAAAATTTGGGACTCGTTCGCAAAATTAAGGACTTATTGGTAATTTTCAGAATTACCGAGACCTTTCTGCAAAATTTTGGACCGATCTGTAAATTTTAAGGGCCTTTCCGCAATTTTCATAAACTCGGGGTGGGGTTTTGCGAAATTTCCTGCCGCCCAAAACCTTCCTACTTCGACTGCGCGGACACGGGGCGGTGGGGTTCCACCGCCTGTTCACGATGAGGCGGCGGCATTCGGTCGGGCGGGCACGGGCCCATGACGGGGGTTCAAACAGCTCGAGCGGCGACATCCGTCGGCCAGCGCGGAGGGGCGGGCGGCGGCCGGGCTTGGCGGGCGGTTGTGGCCGGTGCAGGCGGAGTGCGGGCGGGGTGGCTGGCCAAGAAGACCCGAGGCGGTAGCGGCGGGCCACCACGAGCCGTAGCGGCGGCTTCCGGCCGAGGCGGCCATGCGGGGCGGCGGCGGTTCGGCGGGCCGGGCGTGGAGTCGCGGCTCGGCAAGAAGACCCGAGGCAGCAACGGGCCACCACCACCGTAGCGGCGTCTTCAGCGCCGAGGCGACACGCGGCAAGGCGGTTCGCGTTACGCGGGTCGCGGTGGCTGCAGGTCGGTCCTTCGGCGGCAGCGGTGGCGCGCGACGGTTGCAACTGTCGGGCGACTAGAGTAGTGGCGGCACGCGGCGTCGGCCGTGGGCGGCGGCGGCCAGCCGGCGGCGTGCCCGTCTGGCGGCGGCTAGCCGGCAGCGGTGGCAGGTGGTGGCGGCGGCGGTGGGTTGGGGGGTTTTTCCCTTTTTTTCTGTGATGCTACAACCGTGCAGAGAGGAAAAACAGAGAAAACCATGCCGAAATTTCCCGTACAGCGATCAAGCGAAAGTGTACAAAATTCGTTTCAATCTGCGATGCAATCGACATCTACCCCGTTTTGCAATCTACCGATCGACATTGTGCCGGCGATTTCAGATCTGCTCGCGGTAGATTAGGGCGGATTTGCACCGTTCTAATCTACAGTGCAATCAACATCTACCCTATTTCACAATCTACCCATCGGCATTGTGCCGACGACTTCAGGTTTGCTCGCGGTAGATTAGGGCGGATTTGCACCGTAGAAAATCAATCTAGAACGCGAAAGAAAATACAGATTCAAAGCGATCTAGAAAATCAATCTGTGCTTCGATGATTACCTTCGTTCACCGGACGCATTCGTGCTGATAACGTGTTGAGAAACCGACGGCGACCATCCGATCGGGATCTCGCTAGAACAAGAACGAATCAATCACAGAATCACAGAATAATAGATGAACACAGAGAGAGGTGGAGAGAACTCCTGGTCTTTCTTTATTGCTTTTCACCGTGTGTCTACAAAGGGGGGGTTGGCTCTCTATTTATACTAGGTGGTGAGGTACCCAATATATCAGAACTCTCGATCTACTAGAACTCTGAGTCTACCAGAACTCTATCTATGGACGGATTTTCTAACACTTCGAAGCTGGCACACGGGAGAACACTCGGCAGGCGCGTGGACTGCTGCCCTCGGCGAGGTGGCGCGGTACGTTAGCGAGCTGCGTCGGCGAGCCGCCGCACCACGCAAGCAGCAGCCCGAACCCGCACGCCGTAATCCCACCAACTGCCGGACTCAATTAATGCGGGCTGCAGGAGCCTCGGCGAGTGGCGCACGGGGAAAGGTAGCATGAAGGTTGGCGTTGGAGAAGACATATATCGCGGCGCTTGGCGACCCGCCGGCTGACCACCCAAGCCATGTCTCCCACCATGCACGCGCTCACGCTCGGATTCGATCTCGAATTCTACGTCTCAGAACTATACACGAAACCAATCAAAACTACATCAAACTTTAGCACGTACCTAACATGAATGACTCCAGATACTCAGGCCCCACTCATTTCGGCTTCAGCTTCTGACTTCTGGCTTATTTTTCACTATTCATAATTTCGTCTTTTTCTGAATTTTTGACTTTTTAGCTTTTTGCGGTTCTTTTTCCGTATTCGTTATGCGTTGTCTCGTGATGGGCTAACATATTTTTTATATTTTTAATTTTTAAATTTAATTATGTTAAATAAGCCTCACGATTCTGTGTTTTTTCGATCAACTACAATACTTTTCACTATAAGCCATAAAAAATAAGCCCAAATGATCACCACCTCAATACTCACGTGATACTTCAACTCCTACTCACTTCCCGCTCTGGTTGAAGCGACCTAAGTACCTTAGCATTCGTCAATATCTTACATCTCAACACTAGTTCCGACTCCTCAAAATCTCGCACTAGATAGATATCAAAGGTGAGATCTCACTCGATGGTCAATGGCTCTACCGATATCTTGTGCTACAGATTTCTCCCAAAATACTTCTACAACACGAGACGTGGGACACATTGTGCACAATACATATGGACTCATGAAGGTCCAATTAGTAAGTCAGTTCTCAAACGCCACTTCGGGAATGGTCCAATGTATGTCGGGCTAAACTTTGCCTTGGTACCAAATCGTCTAATGTCTTTGGTGAAAGATACCCTCAAAAGTACACCCTCCTTCTCATCTCATGAAAGCTCTCCGGTGCCCAATTTTGTTTGAATAAACATAGCTATCTAATCTTCACTAAACCCAAAGTCTCGTCCTAATCTCCGAACTAGGTAAAACTTAACTTAAAGAGTTTATGCATCTATGGTCTCGCATTCTAAAACTAAGCTACATTTTAAACTTATCTTTCAGTTTCAGATTCAACAAAGGTTTTGGTTATTACACTCTTTCCTCCTTAACAATTTGCTTCCATATTCTACGATAATTCATTCCACTCACAATAACTGCAAACCCATCAAACAATTTTTTCGTTGGCACAAACTCGCTTGGGAAATAGAAATCCGAGCAACAATTCAGAAAACCAAAAGGTCATACTTACTTACCATAGCACAATGCCCCAACTCTCAACAACACCATCAAATTTTCTCTTATCTCATATGATCCCCTCATCTTGCAGGACATATCCCTTTTCAACACGAGAAAAACATATACTATACTCTTTAAATCAACTTTCTTTCAAAATAATCCACTTGGCAAATAACAAAGAATTCACTAAAAAATCGTTCGACTTCCAAATGAAAAAAAGCATTCAAGAACGATATAAACTAAAGGATCAAATCACTCCAATGTGCAAACTAACAATCCGTTTTTTCCTCTAGCAAGGAAAAGGAGCACCCACAACACTAAGAAACTACTTTTCTTTTCAAATGGCAATGAACAAAACAAATAAAGTAAGTAAGAGTTAGAAATGCATCTCACAACCCCAGAAAAGGTACTTTCCCATCTTTAAGATATATTTTTTCTTAAGCCATAACTTTCCAAACATCACATATTCTAGCATACACATTTTATTTTAATTTGCCAAATTTGAGTTCAAACCCATCCTCATTGTAACACCACTATAAATCTAGAAAAATTTTAGTGGCAAGGTTCCTACACAAAAGTACCATTTTTTCTTTTTAACTGCATCTAAGTGTAGATTTCCAATTGAATATCGTCAGCTTAGTTCTTTTAAAAGACAAATACCTAAAACTGCTCACACACAGATATCACAACCAAACAAATTCCATCAATGATCAACGCAAGTCCAACTTCACTTGTTATTACCAAAAATCACATCAAGATTGTAACTTTGAAACCCTGATAACATAAAACATTACATGCCACCACAATAAATTTCACCTTTTATTCTAGTTGGACTGAGTTACTAAGTAATATCACCTCATGATTTTAATCTCACAGACTTCTACAATAAAATTTCAGTTATAAATGATAGATAAACTTTAACAAGTTCATCTAGTCCTGCGACTACCTTTAAAAGATATCCAACTTTCAAAAAAGGTAATTCACCAAGAAACAATTCATATATTATGACAATAGTTCAACATTCCTCACCATTGAATTTACTACCACATTGAGTAGGTTATTACACTGAATTTGTTTCCATCATTGGATGACATGATCAAGTTACACCCAGAAAATATGACAATGTATATAATGGTAATAATCTTAATAATGCATCAAGTTTGCATACCTTTGATAAATTCAATATTCCACAAGCATATATAATGAAAAGATAATAAAATCATAGCCCACATAAAAGCTTTAACACTTTGCAATGAGTTCACTCACAAGACAGACATTTACATTGCTACAAATATTATTATTAATATTATTTTGCTTTATCATTATTATTTTTCAAAGTACCACTACCATGAATGCAGACGAACCCGAAACAAATTATGCAATTAGTAGTTTAACAAACTCTTAACAAGAATTATTAAAAGTTACCATTATATCTTTAAGCATTCTAAAATCAGATGACTTGCATCATAATATTTTATTATCCCATCTTAAGTTTTAAAAATATTCACAAAGCATCGCAAGATTACCACAACAACCATAATATTCTAGCAATACTCTTTAGTTAAGGACAATATAATACTCAACAATCTCAGAAAGCACACGGATTTTAAACATTTATTATACTTCATTCATTCAACCCCTAATGATGCTCAACACCAATTCTATTACGCATTAATTATACTATAGTGATTCTCATTAACGATCAACAACTATCCTGATTATGAAATTTATTTGTTGTCCCACTTCTATATGCAATCGCCTAAACATCTACAAACAACATAGATGCAACTTTTCATCTTACATTCAAAACTTAGAGCAAAACACTATGAAAACATCAACATTACAACTTCTAATATACAAGGATTTACATGATGATACAACAATATTCATACATTCCTTTATGTACATTAGATCAATTTAGCATGGCAAGAAACATGTAAATCAAGCATCCATATATATTCATCAAGTATCCTTAGGAAAAAATTCAATCAAGGTTAATATTTATCATAGGTAAAAATCTTATATATCTTTAGCATAACCCTCACAAACCATTAGAGCAATCTATTAGGACCAAATAACAATTCATCCAATAAAGCTTGAAAATTTTTAACATGCTAACTATACAACTGACTTAACCATGCTTCATACACCTCTATAACCATAACAATTCAAGTTATGATGAACACACTCCTACTCACTATTCCTCATTATGCTACTGCAGGACACTATCACATTTAATTAGTTTCACTCACAAAGATGTTACTTAAAATCATTGTACACTACTCTCTTTCCCCAACCTGACATTCTATGCCTTACCAACGCTCTTTTTACTCCTCCCATTCAAAATGAAGAGGCCATCACAACATGAGCTTTAGTATCTTTCTTTCACAAAATAGGGCATTAAGATTTAACACAAGGATACTCCAAAATTGCATGGGGTTTAAAACTTCCACATAAAATATGGCTTGCAAAAGTTGAGCCCAGAAAATAGGTCATAACCCCAATTAAATGATAAAACCACCGAAAAAGACAACTCGATAAATTGGCAACTTTCAAAAGCAACAAGAATAGCTCAATAATTGGAAAAGCTGCAATTTTTCATGGAACCAAAATAGCTAATGAAAACTGATTACCAGCATTGAAAGTAACCAACCACTGAAAACTCAAGGAGAACCAATAACTCACCCGTAGAACAAAAAATGACCAACAAAACTCACCTCCAACATCCATATCTAAGGTTATTGAAGAAAATCTCACCACTAATCATTTACCACGCATTGTGGCATAACATGGCCATACCCACGGCTACAACTACAACCTCCACCTCTAAGCACTACTGTCCAACCCAATTACACAACCGTTCAATACAAATATACACAAATCTCAATACTTCGTTAACAATTGTACAAGCTAATGGAAGCGTAAATACAATGAATGACCTAATCACATCCTACTATGCACCAGTGTGTCAAATTTCTATTTTATATTAATTATCCTAAGTCAAATTTTAGTAATTAAGTTTTTCTAAGTTATTATTATGGATATTATTTTTGTTAGGTTACCAATCCTATGTCAAAATTTTAATTCATTACCAAGAAAGTTACTAGTTTATTCACCACAGATTTAACGCCCGCTCTAATACCAACTGTAACACCCTAGTTTAACAAAAGGCCAAGATGTGACCTACAACTACAATCTCTACCAATTTTAACCAATAGACAAACATTACCAACATCAACGTTTCAAGAATCAACATTCAACATGAAGTTAAACATAAATTTTAGTAACATGATAGACCATAAATTGAATTTAATATGAACTAAATAATTGCCAAAGGCATCATAAACAAGTCTAAGTTAAGGAACACATCATCTAGCAATATTACAAACTATAAGGAACTATGAGAAACCACAAACTATATAATTATTACAATGAATGATACTAAACTATTTATGATCAAAAGTGATGTATTTCTAGGTGAAGGGAAGAACTATAAAGTGTATTAATTTATGTCCTACATCCACCCATGTATGTCGTCTTCATCGTTTACCTAAAAATAACAAATAAAATAAGGGTGAGTCCATGACTCAGTAAGTACAAAGCAGAATAATAAACGAGGCATTAACTTATTAACAATTCATATCCAATTATCATTAATTAACTCAATGTCTTAACAATATTCTCATCAATTTTGTTCACGTGTTGTATTATCTCAAACCATGCTCACTTTTCATGAATGCAATGCAATACTCATGCTCATGTCTCATCTTCTGCTTATACCGGTATAGCGGCGTGCAACAACCGTCAATATTCACTCTTACCCACACTCTTTAGTGTGGCCACCAATTGCCCATATTGTTTCATATGGGGACCTCATTGCCTTATCTTACATATGGGAACCTCATCACACTCATGTGGGTCACATATTTCTATCAAGAATGCTAAACATGCAATGCAATGAATATTATCTTTCATCATCAGCAATCAATATACTCATCATTCTTCAATAGTCATCAATATCATCATCAATTTTTATAAGCATGTGAGGAACATAAAAAAGAAATAAGCATATAAATCATCATGGCAAGTATTTAACCAATCAAACCACAATTTCAACACTTGAGTTACCATTCTACCATGCACTTTCTTTCTAATTACGACGATCGGGATGATTTGAAGGTGAAAACACTCCCAAATATACTCCTCCTATAGTAAATATTCAATCTCAATACCATCATTGCAATACAAGATAACACTTAATCAACAATACTCCTACATACTTCCAAAATCCACCATTTTCACCTTTATCGGACAGTCTCCCTTTTGTCCTGGGACTAAAAATATCACACCTCTCAGCTCCCACCTCGTGAAATAGCAAATCATACAAGTTCTGGAATCTATACAAAATTCTCTATGTTTTCTTACTTGGCCAAATAATTATATTAAATCATTTAAATCGCCATTTTTTACTCAAAAGATAGATCATCATCTCCTGAATTAATAATTTTATATCTTTTAATCTACATATGCAAATATATTAAGCATAACATTTCCAAAACCTACAAAAATTATCTACCACTTTCTAGTTATCCCTAAAATTTAATTCTAGCATTAAGTTAGTCAAATTAATATTTTTCCACGACTCATAACAAGAATACTCTGGTTGGCCAACAACCTCCCAAAATTCATATTTTCTATTTTACTTATCTAAAAATTGTGTTCTTATATTTAATTAAAACTTTAAGAAATTACCTATAATATTCATTCTAATTGAATCTCCAATTAGTTTATTTACTATTTTTAATCTACTAATTACTACATGCTGCCAAAACCCAATAGCAGGATTGTAAAATTTATATCTCACAATCTACTCACCTGATTGATAAGAATAAAAATTCTACAGAAAGCTATCGAAATCCTCTATAACTTTCTAGTAGACGAAACTCTCATATAATGATTATACGCTACTCGTTGGCGAGTGGCGCACGGTGAAAGGCAGCATGTAGGTTGGCGTTGGTGAAGACATCGCGAGAGCTGGGCGACTCGGTTGACCACCCAAGGCACATCTCCCACTATGCATGCACTGTTGCATGCTCGTCTTCAACATGTAGGGATGGAAATGGATCGGATACGATTGAATAGTCTCAAATACGAATACGATTCCATATTTTTAAAATGAAAACAAATTCGGATATTCTCAAATACTAATCGAATGTCGTAACAGATACAAATTCTAATCGAATATGTACTTAGTTCGGTCGAATATGAATATCCTCCTACAACTTCTGTATCAAATCCTGATAGAACAAATTCCTAACGGTTTTGCCTGTTTTTCATCAGGCTTTGATCGATTACCAGAACGGTTACGGTTTCAAACCACCCAAATTTAAATTTTGAATCACAAAATTTTGAATCGCATAGGAAACGGATCGAATAGTCTAAAATATGAATATGAATATTCTCAAATATGAATGCAAATAGGAATATTCTCAAATACGGATATAAATATTCTCGAATACGAATACAAATATTTTCAAATACGGATTTTACTTACCACATTCGCATTTTCTTGGATACCAATATTGGATAAAATGGCTTATCCGTTACTGTTCCTACCCCTATCAACACGGCAGCCAACCTGAGTGATCTAGTAGAGGGACTGCACCTGGCAAATAGGTGGCACTGAAGGCACTTAGCAAGGGGACAGATGATGGCTACTGTTGAGTGCATGGTGACTCAGAGGAAATGAAACCTGGGCGGTGGCAACGCCGAAAAGGAAACCAAGGCCGGACTAATAGGGTTTTGCTCTTCCACACAAACTCTATTTAATGAGACATGAGATAAACTCGCTTTCCAACTTTACCTAGGTATGATTCGATCTAGGAAATGGACTCTCTCTAAAAAATTCCATCGCATCCTGATTTTCCATACTTCTTTTTCGCTAATTACGCACCGGTCTTTAAGAGGCCATTTTCAGGATATTACATCCCAAGTCTAATTCTTTCATAAAGACTCCATCTCTTCTTTCATTCTAGTCATCTAAAGATTGCTCATTATGGATTTGGACATTAAGTAAGTCTGCAACTTGTCCCAAATTTATTTTGATAAAGTCATATCCATCACATGATACATGACCTAACCCGAAAGACATAGTCGTACAATTGCAACTGCTTGTTCCTTCAACTCCTCCCAATCGTCATCCTCCATCGACTGTGATAGTTCGCTCCATCTAGCACCCAAAAAAATCATACTGGCCATGCAATATTATGAAAAACGCAAGCATAATCATAAATATAATTATTTCTTAGTTCCTGAGTCAATTACAATTACAATGGAATATAGTTCCATAATTACATGCCGAGTTTCCTAATTATGATTACATTGCAACAATTTCCAAAGAGGCGTTGGCTTTGTGGGATCATTTATTACACTTGGCTATTTCCTTTTAAATAAAGATCTTCACGATGATCGACATGCATATATCTTGCTTCATCGCCTTTTTCTTCCACGAGCCTGATGCCGTCTCCGAATGGAGGCAACTCATCAAATTGATTGTACTCTTCCTCATCCACAACATTCTCAACTCCGACAATCCTTCTTTTTCCCTGAAGAACTACATGACGCTTCTTATTTGCCGGGTTAGTTACATAAAATACTTGAATAACTTATCTCACGAGTACGAATGGTCCCATACATGTATCCCTTCGCTCCACAGTATCACAAGATCTTCCACCAATGGTGATAGGTACACATCAATATTGTTCCCAGGTTGCTTTAGCCTTTGAATAAGTAGTGACATCAAAATATACTTCCGCTTCATACACAACTAAGGAGAAAGGTTGTACATACACAGAGTCACGGATCACGTGCTATGTCGGCTACTCATGTTACAAAAGGATTTATTCCGTCTGTACTCAACCCAAATGTTATATTCCTCGGTTCCACACCGAAATCTACAAACATCCTATCAATGTTCCTCCATTGAGTAGAATCAGCAATGTATCTTATCATTCCGTCTTTCTTACGCCGCTCCCAGTGCCAACGCATCAATCTTGCATCCTTGCGTTTCCAAAGAAACACTTCAAATGGGGAATTATAGGAAGATACCACAACACCTTAGCAGGAGGTCCTTGCTCCACCTCGATGCCCTTCCCATCATCGGAGTCATTTTACGCTTGTATCGGGATGCTTTGCACACCGGACAAACATGTAAGCTAGCATACTCTTTACTAGACAGATACAATCATTCGGACATACATGTATTCTTTCTACTTCCATTCCCAATGGACAAAGAATCTTTTGGCTTGGTAGGTGGTTCTCTGCAACACATTTCCCTCGAAAAC